>CAJQUW010011807.1:0-15439 GCA_907163375.1 Prostheceraeus crozeri | reverse complement strand
GAACAGGTGAAACCGGTTGGAAATTAAGTTAATGACTTTTTCCTGAGTTTTCTACTATTTATATATATATATATATATATATATATATATATATATATATATGTAAATAGAAAATGAATCAAAGCAAATGTAAATGAATATTAAAATTGAAAAAACTACTGATCTTAGACTCACGCCGACATGTTTCTGCCAGTAGTCTGGCTTCTCAAGGCGGTAAGTGATTTGAATTTATTGCTACAAAAATAATATAACAGAAATCTGACTTCATAAACAAAATATCTTGATTTTCAGGAAAAATCATAGAGTTCGTATGGCGTTGAGGGGTGGTTCGTAGATGTTAATGAAGATGGCCTCCTTGTGTTCACGATCTACCCTAGTAGATCCCAAAGGCATTTTATAGAATGGAGTGATTGAAAATTTAATGTCCATGCTATCTGCGCAGTTTCTTATGTGTTTGCTTACAGGTAGGTAAGAGTATTTAGCTTCCTGAATCTGTTGTCGATGGACAGTAACTCTATTGCGAAGGGTATCACCAGATCGGCCTATATAGTAATCATTACAACCTAAACAAGTTAATTTATAAATAAGGTTAGAAGAGCCACAAGTTAGGTTAGACCTAATACAAAACTCTTTACTTTTGAAAGAAGTCGTATCTCCTACCTCGATGTGATTACAGCAGGGCTAGGATCGGTTAACCAGTTAACCGGTTAACCGGTTACACTCTCTCTTAACCGGTTACACTTTCTCTTAACCGGTTAAAATCGGTTACGACGTTTCATTAGATTTAGCGTGTACTACACTACGTGTATGATGAAATCCGATTGAACTAAAGATTTTACACTGGTTTCATGGAGTAGTGGTTGCTCATTCATCCTCATCCACAATCCATTCAAACTCATTCATTACAATTCGCAATCCTTTAGTCGTGCTGCTACGTACACATGGTCAGTATATTTCAACAATTTTATTAGGTTGATGTACAATAAGATTATGTTGACATTTATATTTTCAATTTGATGTAATCTAAGTAACATCAGTCCATTTAATACTTATAGTGGGCCTATGCATAGAGTGACCTATTTAACTGCGGAAAGTCTTACACCATTTGTAGTTTTAACCTAAAAAGTGGTGAATAGGATAAGTTAGCAATAATAACACACAGACGACATCGCATAGGCTATATATGCCAATAAAAACTAACTCACTTTGAATTGAGTTGGCAAAGAATATAGGGCCTACATGTAGCCGTAGGTGTCACTTGCAAAATCGGTTTCTATTGAAACAACCACTTTGGAAATAACATTCATAAATTTGGAGATGTAAGCTTACTTATCAAGTGGACAATAGGATAGATAGGTTTATTAAGCAGGATTCATACAGAAGCACTGACTATTATACTAGTAGAAATAGTAGAAACCAAAACTAGTACGCTAACGATTGAAACATAGCGAGTAATAAAAATGAAATAATAATAGGCGTTTTTTGGAAGGAATGACAACCGTCCTTTACAGCTACAATCATCGTTCATACAATGAATTGCAAGCGATCCCTGAAGTTATCGATGATCCAGTTGACGTATCCAGTGGATTATCCAAATCAGCCAGACTGTTAATGATATGGTTAAACTTCAGAGTATCGAAGACTTTTGAATAGTCGTAGGCAGCAACCACAACATTATCAATTGAACTATCATCTAAACGTGAAGTTCTGTATTCATGCAATGAAATCACAGCACTGCAAATGGAAGAATTAGGTCAAAACCCAAAGTGGCAAGGTCCGTAGTATTTGATATACCTTGACAACTAAATAAATACCGGGAATCCTCCTCTAACCGATTTTAACCGATTAACCGATTTTAACCGGTTAAAAATATAATCGGTTAACCGGTTACAAAAAAATTAACCGGTCCCAGCCCTGGATTACAGCATTTGCAACGACTTTGGTTACATTTAGTTACTCCTTTTATTTGAATTCGCTTATTTTTACGTAGTATGGATAGCAAAGACTTTGGTTGTCTCATACAAGATTTGAATTGGCAATTGGCAAAACTCCCAAAAGACTTTAAATTATTAACCACTGGGTGAATTATGTTATGAAATATGCTTGGATTATTAGGGTTGTATGTATGAACGAAAGGAATTATTTCATCATTATTGTCAGTCTTGGGGCCTTTATTCATTGTACATGTATTTTCTTTAGCTCGATGAATCGAATTCTTTATTAGTTCCATAGGATAGCTCAGATTGATTAATCTATCTTCTAATTCTTGGAATCGTTTGCGTTTATTATTTTCATCTGACACTATTCGTTCTATTCTATGCGCTAACACAAAAGGGATGTTCCTTAAAATATGCCTGGGACGGCTAGAGGTAAAAGGGACATAATTGAAGCTGTCCGTCGGTTTATTATATATGTCAGTTTCTATTGACCCCTTTGAGATATTTTTGTACACAAGAACATCTAAAAAATTCAATGAGTGATTACTTTGTGATATTGTGAATTGAATAGAATCATGTAAATTACTCAGTAGTTGCTTAAACACCTCAAAATCCCCATAAGTATATTTCCATATCACCCAACAATCATCTAAGTATCGTGTCCGTCCATTTATTATTTCTTCACATTTACTTTTTGGGTATATATCTTTCATTAATGTAAACATTTTTATCTCAAGAAACCCCATGACTAGATTTGCGTATGTTGGCGCTACCTGTGTGCCCATGGCTGTACCTCTGATTTGTAAAAAGAAAGAATCCTCGAAAGCAAAATAGTTATTTTCAAGAATGAATTCCAGACTTTTGATTATAAAAGATTTATCAATTCTATCTGGTATTAAACTATCACATTCGTTTAGCCAAAAACTAATTGACTCTAAACCAAGTTTAAGTGGAATAGATGTATATAAGGAAACAACGTCACATGTTACAAAGAAGCAATTTTCTATGCAGGTTTTAGGTAGTTTTTTCATGAAATTATAAGAATCCTTACAGTAGCTTGGTAAAGTAACAACTATTGGTTTTAATATTTCATCGAGTATTGAACTTAGCCGACAAGTAGGTGAATAGCGACTGCCAATAATAGGGCGAAATTTCAAATTTTTAGGAGGTACCATTTTACAGTATCCATAATTGTCAATTCTAAAATCCTTAAAAACGTCATAATGTTTGTGTAATTTTGGCAGACCGTAGAAATAAGGAATGTCACAGTCAAACTTAGTTAAAAATTCAAATTCCTTCTTTGCAAAATTAGATCTATAATTACTGCATAAATGCTTTACTTTATTAATGGTTGTGTTACAGTTGTAATCATTTACTTCTTGATAAGTGCTTTCGTCACTTAAGTGTTCTTCTCTTATTCGGTTACTATAGAAGGTGTAATCTAATATAACTATAGTACCACCTTTATCGGCCTGTGCCCAGTGAAGATCATTATTTCCTTTCAAATCATTTAAGGCTAAACGTTCACCAGAAGACATATTGGTAATGCGAGTGGATTTCTTATTTTTGCTTAAAACATCATTCGTTTGATTTTTAATCAAATTAATAACTACCTCGAGATTAGGATTCAAATCCTTTTGAGGAATGAAATCAGATTTATCCCATTTTAAGTTAAGACTCGGTTGAACAATTTCTTCTTCTCGATTTCTACATGTTTCATCACTGCACTGGTTAAAAAAGTCATGAAGACGTATTTTTCTGCAAAACTCATTGCTATCTTTAGCTAATTCATCTATGTTAGAGCCAGGGGTAGGAGTGAACTTTGCACCGCGCGACAAAAGCTTCCTAGCATCGGTTTCTAAATCAAAAGAAGATAAATTTAATACTGTGATACCCTTTCTCCTAAAAAATAACCATTATTATTCAAAATATCATACGAATCATCTCTCCAATTTTCATTTTCATCTAAATTATTTCTGTTATAATTTCGATTATTCATTCTGTTGTAATTTCTATTAAATGTTTTATTAGTATTGTAGGTACTTGTGTTATAAGGCCTATCATCATTCCAAGCTTGCCTATTTGTGAATTGGTTATTCCTTCTATACGGGAACCTATTTTGATTAAAACGATTATATGAATCGTTGAAATTATTGACAGGTCGTCTTATTGGATTTTTACTCACAAATTTCTGATTTAAGTTTCTCCTATTATTATTTTTAGAGTTACTGTCCAGCGGAATCAGGTGCTTTACAGATTCAAAAAACTTACTCTTTAGCTCCCAAATAGATTTCCTGGTTGCTTCCTCTTCCTCTTCCTATATTATTTTTGTAGCAATAAATTCAAATCACTTACCGCCTTGAGAAGCCAGACTACTGGCAGAAACATGTCGGCGTGAGTCTAAGATCAGTAGTTTTTTCAATTTTAATAATATATATATATATAAATATAAATATATATAAATATATATATATATATATATATATATATATATATATATATATATATATAACCAGTTGTCACTCGCGCCCCACCCTAAGTGTAACTCGCGCCCCATAAGTGTCACTCGCGCCCAAACTCGTATAAATAGCTGTCACTAGCGCCCCACTTCCTGTCACTCGCGCCCCAATGCGAATAAATAAGTGTAACTTGGGCCCCACTATACATATGTACTTGTCACTCGCGCCCCAACTTCTGTAACTTGGGCCCCATTCTGTCACTTGCGCCCGACCCACCAATTCCTAGGACCCGGTCATCACCAATCCTCAACTTTCACTTGTCGGAGACGGATTTTGACAGCGAACACCTGTGGTAGGATGATTTCAAGGTGTAATAGGCCTAAACAGATGCTGCCAGGGCCTGGTCCGCACCAATTCCTAGGACCCGGTCATCACCAATCATCAACTTCCACTTGTCGGAGACGGATTTTGACAGCGAACACCTGTGGTAGGATGATTTCAAGGTGTAATAGGCCTAAACAGATGCTGTCAGGGCCTGGTCCGCACCAATTCCTAGGACCCGGTCATCACCAATCATCAACTTCCACTTGTCGGAGACGGATTTTGACAGCGAACACCTGTGGTAGGATGATTTCAAGGTGTAATAGGCCTAAACAGATGCTGCCAGGGCCTGGTCCGCACCAAATCCTAGGACCCCGTCATCACCAAACCTCAACTCCACTTGTCGGAAACGGATTTTTGACAGCGAACACCTTGGTAGGATGATTTCAAGGTGTAATAGGCCTAAACTATGCTGTCAGAGCTGGTCCGCACAATTCCTAGGACCCGGTCAGCACCAATCATCAACATCCACTTGTCGGAGACGGATTTTGACAGCGAACACCTTGGAAGGATGATTGGAAGTTGTAAATAGCCTAAACATATGCTGCCCCTGGCCTGTCCGCACCAATTCCTAGGACCCCGGTCATCTCCAAATCATCAACTTCCACTTGTCCGTAGACGGATTATGACAGCGAAACACCTGTGAGCGAACAACCCTGAGGTAGATGATTTCCATGGTGTAATAGGCCAAAACAGATGCTGCCAGGCCTGTTCCGCTCCAATTCCTAGGACCCATCCATCACCAATCATCAACTTCCACTTGTCGGAGACGGATTTTGGACAGCGAACACCCTGTGTTAAGATGATTCTCAAGGTGTAATAGGCCTAAACAGATGCTGAGGCCAGGGCCTGGTCCGTCACCAATTCCCAGTAGACCCCGTCATCACCAATCATCACTTTCCCTTGTCGGAGACGGAATTTTTGACAGCGAACACCTGTGGTAGGATTGATTTTCAAGGTGTACATAGGCCATAAACAGATGCTGCCTTAATGGCCTGGTCCGCACCCATTTCCTAGGACACTGTCATCACCAATCATCAACTTCCACTTGTCGGAGACGGATTTTAGACAGCGAACACCTTTGGTAGGTTAATTTCATGGTGTAATAGGCTAAACAGATGCTGTCAGGCCTGGTCCGCACCAAATCCTATGACCGCGGTCATCACCAATTCATCATGACTCCACTTGTCGGAGACGGATTTTGACAGCGAACACCTGTGTAACATGATTTCAAGGTGTAAAAGGCCTAAACAGATGCCTGCCAGGGCCTGGTCCGCACCCAATTCCTCAGGACCCGGGCACACCAATCATCAACTTCCAACTTTGTCTGAGACGGATTTTGACAGCGAACTCCTGTGGTAGGATGATTTCAAGTGTAATAGGCCTAAACAGATGCTGTCAGGGCCTGGTCCGTGTCCATGGATGTGTTGCATGCATGAGTTCAGATAGTCCCGTGTTTGGTATCCCTTACTCCTGAATCACTGGAAGTGGAGCTTTACACTCCGATACCGAAACACCGACTAAAAAAATAACCGATAACCGTTTTGGAATTGTGAATCCGCAAATTTCACTTATGCAATTACCACGACATCCTATACTTTAAGTAAAACACATTTGTGAGTTCGGTTTCGTTACATTTATTACTATTCTTCGAAGTAGTCTGGATGAGACTCAAATTATTTTTTATCACAGGTCACTGACTGAGAATTAGCAGATCCTATTTTTTATATAGTAATAAAGTAGTACATGCAGTTGAATTGCCTCTAAAAACTACGTTATATACCCTTTGCCATAACAGCTACAATGCTAATCGAAGCTGTGGTCGTTTGCATTAGTTTTTGCTTGTATAGCATCGTTTCGATGAGAGACAATGGCAGCAATAGATATTCTTCATAGAAAAAGTTTGACTATCAGGAAAATCAATCAGCCTACTGCGTGGCGAATCCAATGGACCACGCGAAAAAGATTTCAGGAAATGTTTCTAAGAGAGCATCACTTAACCCATGCCTACTTTTCAGCCTTGTCCCAAACGTTCAACAAAATACTTTTTTGATAGCGGGAGGGAAAGCTGCCAGGTGAGTGCAACATGAACAACAAACGGGCATCGATCAAGATGCGCTGCAACTGTAATGCCCGAATGCCCTTCGAGAGCCCCACTCAACGATCAAATGTTTAAACTGAGGATATCTTCGATGGATCTTCAGGACACTGCTACGTGGTTCCTACTATAATCAGCTGCAATGGACTTCGACAGTCCCAGTTACTTTTTTGAAATACACTTAGCAAAAGACAATATATGGCCGTGGCAATCACACCAAACAGCGTAGCAGCTATTATTTTGGTCTTCCGCTACTACACCAGCTAAGCCAGCCAATGCTACTTGCCTCTGAAATAAGTAACAAAATGAAAACAATCACAACTAAGCACGAATGATTCCCGGTATATTGAGTTATCTGAATATACATATCTTGGATTCGATGGGAGCTTGGAAACAACTAGCTCTGCTAAGGATGTCACTCGGATTTTTTCATGATATGTAGAAGACGTAAGAATGTCCCAAGGCTCAACCGCACAAGGAGAGTTAAGACACACTCTGATTCATGTTTCTAGTTAAACTGAGTGATTTTTATACCGCAGAAATAGGAGGCATGGTAATGGGACACTGGATTTAATTTTCTAGGTCTAAGCCGTGTAATAGCCACTGCTAATTAAAATCGATCGAACTAGTCAATCAACTCATTATCCAACATATTCGACCTTCGACTTGATGTTTAAAAGCATTATTCATACTAAAGTGTCGCAGAGCTAGCATTATGGCGAACGAATTTTGCTAACAAATCTATGAAATTGTGAATATTGTGAAGTAACACACGATGACGTGACACATCATTCGATCGCAGCCAACCAGAAGACCTCCCTCTTCAAGCAGCTGGTTCGTGCAACCGCCACCCAATTGTTGCTGCCATTTCTCGAAGCGACAATGATAGCATCATTTGCGGCCTGGTTTTATGCGTTCAGAAGCAAACAGTGTTGACGCTGCTCGCACTCCCGTGGCAGTGACTTTTACTCTTTGACTTTATTCACTTTATCTTTTGTATATAATGACTTTAATTTTCTTTCATGTACCGTCCCGAAGTGTTGCCACGAAACGAATCGGCGAAAGGGCCCTCGCAATTACTTATGACGATTGTTGTTGTCTTATATTTATTACGAGACTATAACCAGCCAAGCCAAGAAATGTTTCAATCGATGTGAAGTATTAACCCATTAACGCCCGTATTTTTTTTAGCAATCAAAATTTAAAAAAACCAGTGAAATTTTTCACAAATATCTATTCTCATTACAAATTCATCGTTTCCGAGAAATTTCGTTCCGCCATCTTTTTTCTACAGAGGTGGCAATATATGTATGGCCATTGTCGGTAGAGTTGTCACTGTTACAGTGATGGTATTTTTTGAAACACCAAGTGTGAAGCCCAACGTTGCACTTTTCGCAGATGAGCTTTGATCTGCCATTAGAACACCCTTGACATCTTCTCTAAGTCTCGACCGTCACCAGCCAATGATCTTTGCGGTCATACCTATATGGATTTTGCAAGATCGGTGATCTCAAAAATTGTCGACTTCCGTTCGCGACTACGAATGACTGCTTGAAAGACCGACGATTCCTCCCAATTTTCAATTTTAGGACATTTAGCTGCAGGTTCATCTACTTCATCATCACTATCCTCATCTTCAATAAGTTCAATTGCAGCCGGAGCAGACAGCAAACCCGATCCAGGTTTATTCAAACTTATTTCATCGGACCTCGTCTTCTGGAGCACTATCTTCATCTGAATCATAATTGAGATAGGCGGCGTTGCATAAATCGCGCGAATTCGGGAGATCCGGCTTTAATCCCACTTTCAGCGGTGTCTAACGCCTCTGCCAAGGTCGCCGTCTCGCACAATCCACGCACTTGTCGACCCTAAAGGATAATAGTAAATACCGGTAAGCAGCTGGGGAATTCAGGCTATTAGAACACTAAGCGGCAGATTCACATGTCGTTAGGAACGTGTCACAGTCTAGTGGGCTAAAACTACGACTATCACGGCCTTTGCGACGCGGGTTCGATCCCCACGCCACTAACTATTTTCACTTTGTTTTGTTGCAATATCATTGTTTTGCATACTTTTCAACGTACAAATACATCATCCTTCTTGTAGTGCTAAAGTCAATGATCGTGATTGATTACCATTGTAGCGCATCCATGATTTTATGGAAAAATTGCTAATGAAGGTAAATTGCTAATAGACAATAAACCTGTATAGTACATGTAATACCATAAACTTGTATTATAAAGATACTGCTCTTTCCTGAAGTACTTTTACACATAACTAAAACTGATGTCATTATAAAATGGCATTCTGCAATTCTCATCTGCTGACTTTGATTTGTCCCATGTGCCAACCCTAATGACAGCGTACTAAATAAAGTATACTTTTCTATAATCAATTATTCATACTACACACTAATTACGAAACAAATATCCATTATATTCATTCAAATAGTATCATTATTCATTACTTTGCCGACAGTTATGATGATGCAGATATAATTCAAAGTAGATAATTTCACACATTACTCATTCGCCATGTTTGTTTGGTAGAAAATTGTTTCAAAAGTCACGGGAAAAGAAACACTAAAATAAAGTGTTGAGGAAATACTACGTGGTTCAGTGGTATTTTAAATGAATTTATCGTTTTGAACGTCATTGTCGCCGAACTGCATAGGTTTCGATCAAAAAATATGTCACTCTTTCGGTGTACTTTATTTATGCCATTTGTCGTTAAATGGTTAATGAAAACGAGGTTTTCATGAAATAAACACTTGAAATGCGAAATTCGATGGAATGTAAGATATTCTCATTCATGACATTTTTCTTAACGACGTCTTGGATGAATGAGGATAACATATGTCAAGTAATTTCGACCTTGTCCAAAAGGCAGAAGACTCAGACTATCATGAAGTATTTAGCATCCAGCTGTGAAAACATTTTTTGAAACACGTTTCATTTCCAATTCCCTGTGTACAGTAAAACAAATCACAACAATGTTCTTTAATCATGAAAAAGTATTTTCATATTTTCGGTGTAGGAGAGAGTATTGTTTCCATAAAAAGATAGAATCTTTATGCTTTGTGCTTTGTACATCTCTAGTGTGAGTTGTTCGTGACATATTATGGATCTGTGGGTTGTGTTGTCAAACAAATAAATCCTAGAATTCAAGAAATTCCGTCATTCATGTCCATTTCAAGGTTTTTGCATGGTGAGGACCATTATACACGGCCGAGACATTAATATGGTACAAAATGAGACCACAATACACCAAACACAATTTCGCAGCTAATGAAACAACAAAATCTGCAGCATCAACAGCGTCAAGCGATGACGGACTTCGTGATAAGTTTTTGTGAGCAAAACAACATGAGTATTTGGCTTGCGTTCTTGATTTCCAAGCATGCAAAAAAATATTCTAGGAGCTTTCTTTTCTTAAAATCATGCTTTAACCGCCCATCAAGGAGGTCAATGATACTTTGTGATATGAAATATCCGACAATTAAGGATAAAGACAGTTTTTGGATAAAAGCAGTCACTGGTTGGCCTACTTATTGGCCTTCAATCAAGCAAATGTTTATGTCATATACATGTTCACATCAAAATCATATGTGGATGCTCATGAAAGTGGTAAATGATGATGAATGAGAACGGATATCCGCAAACAAGGGTTTTATACAAGGTTTGCATGTCAAAGTAGTCATCTGGGTGACCTACTTAATAATGACCGATTTTGGAAAAACTGAGGACAGATTCGAGATTTATGACCAAAAATAAGGTGGTATGCAAAAAATTGCTTGAAAATTCATCGATCCAAACTTTCCTTTCTCAATCAAACACTCACTTCAATATGAAGTTGTGGTCATAGCACCCCATAGGCCCTGCACAACTACAAACTTCGACTTTAATTATATTTTCCTAAATATGTATTTTTCTACATTGAATCTTAAGACTTCAATAAAGCTTAGGAAATGTCATCTTGCTATAAATTAAGATGGAAAGACTGTCAAACAATCCCCGGAAGCATTGGGGAGTGCTAACACTTGTCACATGGAAAAGTGGAAAATCGGGTTTTTTCTTATTTCCACATGCTGGTGAGGTCAATAGCCATTGGAAATACAGCAAAAACATACTTGAGGCAACTGTTCATAAGCTTCAAGTCGCAAACCGCGTTGAATTTCAGTCAATCGCTTTCACTAGGCGAATATGTAAAAGTGTATTTTTTGGTGGGGCGCGAGTTACAACTGGTTATATATATATATATATATATATATATATATGAGACATGTATTGCACAACAGCAAATCGCAATCAATTTCAGATAGCTTGAGGTAATAGTTTTCAAATGATCGATAAATTGATTTCACTTCGGAACTAGAAAACTTAAAAACGAATTTAAAAAACCATTTCACTGCAATAATATTTATACCGGCGCTAAAATATTATCATAATCACCTAAATGTTCATATCTGAAACATTTTACAAATATATTTATAAATTAATATGTCGATGTAACAAAAATGTTAGTAGTAACCCCATTCCAAATTCAAGTGCAGTGCGGTGCAGTGATGAGTCATCATGCTGACTCAGCCCCCCCCCTCTGGAAGGAAGGAAGGAAGGAGGAGTGATGAGGCAAGGGGTAGGAAGGGAGAAGGGAAGGAATGTGGGAAGGATAGAGTAGGAAAAGGCTGGTGTTGGTGGTTTTGGGATGAGAAAGGCTGGAATTCGGCGTGAAGGAGGTCTCGGATGAGAAAATGGAGTGCAGATTCGGACTCTACGTGAAATTTTGGGTTAGAAAGGATGTTTCCAGCGACATTGGAGGGAAAAAATTTTGAAGACCTCCCCCCCCCCTCCTGCCAAACTTCCAACTTTGGTTGTAGACATCGTAGAAAGTCGTGCAATAGCTCATTTGAAAGCTAAAAGTGAGAAAAAGGCAGTGAAAAGCTCAGTTTGGGTTAATTTTCTTGGGTTTAGGGAGGAAAATGGCAGGAAACCGTCAGAGTTGAAAAAGGCAGGTGTTGGAGGTTTTGGGATGAGAAAAGTCGTTTTTTCGGGCAGAAGGAGGCCTCGGATGGGAAAATGGAGTGCAAATTCGGACGTTTTGGCCAAAGTTGGGTCTAGGAACTTCTTCCCAACTCAATCGGAGAGAAAAAGTTCTGACCTCCCCCCCCCTCGGGAGAGCTAGCTTCGATCTTGGCTTCCAGTGGACGGATTTTGTCGTGCTATAGCTCGTTTGAAAGCTAAAAGTGAGAAAAAGGCAGTGAAAAGCTCAGTTTGGGTTAACTTTCTTGGGTTTAGGGAGGAAAATGGCAGGAAACCGTCAGAGTTGAAAAAGGCAGGTGTTGGAGGTTTTTGGGATGAGAAAAGTCGTTTTTCGGGCAGAAGGAGGCCTCGGATGGGAAAATGGAGTGCAAATTCGGACGTTTTGGCCAAAGTTGGGTCTAGAAACTTCTTCCCAACTCAATCGGAGAGAAAAAGATCTGACCTCCCCCCCCCCTCGGGAGAGCTAGCTTCGATCTTGGCTTCCAGTGGACGGATTTTGTCGTGCTATAGCTCGTTTGAAAGCTAAAAGTGAGAAAAAGGCAGTGAAAAGCTCAGTTTGGGTTAATTTTCTTGGGTTTAGGGAGGAAAATGGCAGGAAACCGTCAGAGTTGAAAAAGGCAGGTGTTGGAGGTTTTGGGATGAGAAAAGTCGTTTTTCGGGCAGAAGGAGGCCTCGGATGGGAAAATGGAGTGCAAATTCGGACGTTTTGGCCAAAGTTGGGTCTAGGAACTTCTTCCCAACTCAATCGGAGAGAAAAAGTTCTGACCTCCCCCCCCCTCGGGAGAGCTAGCTTCGATCTTGGCTTCCAGTGGACGGATTTTGTCGTGCTATAGCTCGTTTGAAAGCTAAAAGTGAGAAAAAGGCAGTGAAAAGCTCAGTTTGGGTTAATTTTCTTGGGTTTAGGGAGGAAAATGGCAGGAAACCGTCAGAGTTGAAAAAGGCAGGTGTTGGAGGTTTTGGGATGAGAAAAGTCGTTTTTCGGGCAGAAGGAGGCCTCGGATGGGAAAATGGGGTGCAAATTCGGACGTTTTTTGTCCAAAGTTGGGTCTAGGAACTTCTTCCCAACTCAATCGGAGAGAAAAAGTTCTGACCTCCCCCCCCCTCGGGAGAGCTAGCTTCGATCTTGGCTTCCAGTGGACGGATTTTGTCGTGCCATAGCTCGTTTGAAAAGCTAAAAGTGAGAAAAAGGCAGTGTAAAAGCTCAGTTTGGGTTAACAACCACCCCCCCCGCGCCCCTCCCCGCTGGCCGCGACTGCTCTTGCTAGGGCATGGAAAATAGGGTAGGGTGAGCTTGTTTTTTCCTTCCTTTTTCTGTCATCATTGCCAGTCTGCCTCAATCATACACAAAAAAGTACAAATAGGAAAAAACAACAAACAAACCACGCAACCTCCAACACACCCAACATTATTTCTCCTAAAACAAAAACGCCCCTTTCCCTCCCCTCCTCCCCTCACCCAAAACTAATTTTTTTCCTTCTCTCTTAGCAAGATTTTCCTTTTTCCCATCTCCCCGAATGACGGGTGGATATAAACTAGGCTGAAATAACCCACACTCACCTCCCCCCCACCCCACCCCCCCCCAACAGACCCCCGTAACAGTCCTCTACAGGTCCTTCCAGGCTGGCTCCTAAGATATTCCCCCTCCCCCCCCCTAATTCCTCACCCCATTTTTTATCCGAAGTACCCTACCCAAACAAAGCGGTGCAGTGTCGCGGGGTAACTGTCCAAGCGTGGATTGAAATTTCTTGGGTTTAGGAGGAGGAAAATGGCAGGAAACCGTCAGAGTTGAAAAAGGCCAGGTGTGTGGTCGGTGAAAATTTTTTTGGGATATAGAGAAAAGTCCGTTTTTCGGGCAGAAGGGGAGGCCTCAGTATGGGAAAAATGGAGTGCAAATTCCGGACGTTTTTGGGCCAAAAGTTTGGGTCTAGAAACTTCTTCCCAACTCAATCGGAGAGAAAAAGAGACTCTGACCCAACCTCCCCCCCCCCTCGGGAGAGCTAGCTTCGACCTTGGCTTCCAGTGGACGGATTTTGTCGTGCTATAGCTCGTTTGAAAGCTAAAACTGAGAAAAAGGCAGTGAAAAGCTCAGTTTGGGTTAATTTTCTTGGGTTTAGGGAGGAAAATGGCAGGAAACCGTCAGAGTTTGAAAAAAGGCAGGTGTTGAAGGTTTTGGGATGAGAAAAGTCGTTTTTTTTCGGGCAGAAAGGAAGGCCTCGGATGGGAAAAATGGAGTGCAAATTCGGACGTTTTGGCCAAAGTTGGGGGTCAAGTACTTCTTCCCAACTCAATCGAGAGAAAAAGTTTCTGACCTCCCCCCCCCCTCCTGCCAAACTACCAACGTTGGTTGTAGACATCGTAGAAAGTCGTGCAATAGCTCATTTGAAGGCTAAAAGTGAGAAAAAGGCAGTGAAAAGCTCAGTTTGGGTTAATTTTCTTGGGTTTAGGGAGGAAAATGGCAAGAAACCGTCAGAGTTGGAAAAGGCAGGTGTTGGAGGTTTTGGGATGAGAAAGGCTGGAATTCGGGCGGAAGGAGGTCTCGGATGAGAAAATGGAGTGCAAATTCGGACGTTTTGGCCAAAGTTGGGTCTGGGAACTTTTTCCGTACTCAATCGGAGAGAAAAAGTTCTGACCTCCCCCCCCTCGGGAGAGCTAGCTTCGATCTTGGCTCCTAGTGGACGGATTTTGTCGTGCAATAGCTCGTTTGAAAGCTAAGAGTGAGACAAATTCACTGAAACAAACGGCTTGTTCATTTCTGCCTTCGTTTAGATGTGAGACGTCATTTAAGATTTTGGGAGATTGGCGAAAAACGACGGAGTTAGAATTTGGGACGTTTTGGGCTGTAGCTTCAAAACGAAGCATCGGATTGGAAAACGGATTTCAGATTGGGAATCAGCGTCAAATTCTCTATCTGTATGGTGAGTTTCAAGTCAATCGGAGAGTTTCAAGTCAATTGGAGAGAAAACTTTTCAACATTTTTCGAAAAAACGAGTTAGAATTTTTGCGATGGCTGCCTACTGTAGAGCCAAAACGAAGCATCGGATGGGAAAACGGAGGCCAGATTTGGATTGAGCGTCAAATTCTACATGGAAATGGTTTATTTCCAGCTCCATCGGAGGACTAGAACCGGAGATAGACGGGTTTTTAGTGTTTGGATGATGGGTATTACGTCATCAGCTGATCGCCACACACTATATAAGCGGGAACCGACAGAGACTTTTCATTTAGAAGAGAGCGATTGTCAAAGGTAGGTCGTCTCTCTGAGCTCCGATGATAGCATTGGAAATCTGAAAAACCGGGTTTCTGTCTTAGAAAATTTCATTGCTGAAGGCGTCAAGGCTTCATTGCGCTAAGGCGTCGGACTTAGAGGTTAGCCAGGAGATGGCCTTCGTCTCCAGGCCATAAAAGACTCAACAAAAGGCTTGCAACTTTGCTTCTACAAGTCCGTTTGACTTGATTCAAAAAAGGTTCGGTTGCTATTGACCTGCCCTAAGTAGTAGACTACTTATAAAATTTCATAAAGTAGTG
>CAJQUW010011806.1:0-269006 GCA_907163375.1 Prostheceraeus crozeri | reverse complement strand
AGTAAAGCTGCCCTGGAAGGACGACCTGCGACCGTCATTCGATGTGTTCGAGGCCCGAAAGTGCCTAGGTTACCTTCACCGTCTGTCGGAAGAGCAAAGGTGAATGTTTGAGCCTTTGCCTCACTGTTCGATTGTATTCGCCAAGGTATCCTCGAATCCTCAAATGACGAAGGAGGGAGCTTCCTGCCGCACCATGGTGTCGCACAAAGTGACAAGTTGCATGTGGTAATTGACGGCTGAGCTATGTCTCGATCTGGTTTCAGCAATTCGACTGCCTCTCAGCAATTTATACACCATCACGGTCTTGAGAATGAGCACCGCCTATGTTATCCCCTTCAGGCATAAGCGTATGATAATTTCGTTTTTTTTCTTCTCCCTCTGATATCAATTATCAAAGGTTGTTCGAATTTATATTCTAGTTATCGAGCAAGCAGTCTCATGATTGATGTCACCATGCGGTCAAGGTGGTACCTAAAAGCCAAATTATGTGCTCTACCAAACATATCTTTATCGGTGAACGTGTTTTTTTGGGGATTTGTCGAAGAATTTTTTCAGGAGTGACTCATGCTAGAAAAACAAACGTTAGACTGTTAGCATGAACGACCCAACTCCTAGATATTACGTGGATGCAAAAAGTTTTGATATCGGACATCTGACGGGATGACAGATAGAAAAACCTGAAATAACAATAAATAGTGCAGATACATGCATTAGATTCATAATGCACTACTATGCATAAGTAGTGAGTCTCTCATACTCAATTTACATGTTTTCTTAATTTCGCTCAAACAAGCATATGCAATATCAGAATTTATTGTTACATCAAAACTTTATTATATTGATCACTTTCAAAAAAATTCAAAACTTATTCATTGATAGTTTTCACTCTGATCAACAGTTCAATATATCAGTTTGAAGACAGTCACTTAAAATTGTGCATTAAAAAAAAATTTCTCGGCATTCCTTGAAAATAAACGCTTTCCATGTCAATAAATGAGGCAAGCCTCTGCTTGAAATAATGTTTATTCAATTTCTCTCTATTTCAAATAATGTGAGAAGTGACCGAATCACAGAAGAAAAACTTGTTACTACCCATGTTTAGGAAGAACTTTTTGATCTTGTCCTGAAGGGCCTTCGTGTTAATACATTAAATGAAAATTCCAACCATTTCTGGGCGCTGGTGTGATGAAAATTGAAGTAGGAGAATATTTTTTCAAGACATTTAAGGTAAAAACGATCAACATGCGTGTAAATGTACAATATTCAATGTCATTACATAATAGTTGGCTAACACATGAACTACTCGGTTTTGAGCTATTCGGTTGCCGGATAGCAAAACCACTATCCGGTGCAACCCTAGTGCGTATACTACTTAGTGCTCCTAAACTTGGGGTTAGACGATGTCTAAACTTAAAAAGTGTATTTTACCTGTTGCCATCTTTCATGTGACGTGTTGATAAAATAGATCAAATAAAATATCTTCCCTTGAATGTTGCGTGAATTCGAAGCAATTGAATTGTTTAAGCTCATGTCACCATTCTTTTCATTAACGCCTTCAACAGCTAGTTAACGACCGGTTATGAATTACCATTATATCTACGTTGCGATATATAAACCTACATGTAGGCTATATATAGTGGATCGGAAGCAAAAAGGATTTGCTGATTATTCGATCGGAAGCGGTCTCAATAATTTGACTCGAACGCGAACGTAATTAAGCAATGAAAATGTCCCGCGCGTCTGTAGCTCTGTCGCACACCATCATTAAAGCAATTATTAAGAACAATTCATGAATGAAGGGTCTGCATCTTCACTATGTTTGAATCTAAAAATAGCCGATGCTGTTTATGTTAAATTGACATTCCAACATTTTCGTCTGTATGCCAGCCTCGTCAGGTGAGGGAGTTAGTAGTGCCTACAATTTTCAAATAGCGAATGATAGTCTAGTTTTTATTAATGGTCGGCTGTTGTAGCTCCCATCTTCCCCTGACGCGGATTGTATTTGTACATAGACGAAAATTTGGGAATATATGTATATATGTGGCATTAACAATATTGGCTATTATTAAATTCGAAATGATATGATTGTGTTCAGGACAAATTACTATATACTTTTACACTGTCTTTGATTAGTCAGTTCTACACCTTGCCAAAAGGCGCTACTTTTGCCACTTCTGCAAACCTTTAGAGAGTAGAACTTCAATGACTAGTGCATGAATCCAAATTTCGAAGGTAGTGTCATGTTACTTTTATTTGCCACCATGTCCGACACCAAGAAATCTTGACGCGTGTATTGTAGAGTCACAAAACTTAAAGTGACAGAATTATTAACTTTGCCATGGGAAGAACCAAGCATGATGATGTTATGATTAGAATTAAAACCTCTCCCGTTTTGCGATATATTTCTATCTGCACACAAATCATCATTCGGTTAACTTAGCCAGACAGGGGGTAGTAGTGTAGTAGCACACTTGCCATGGTTAATTTCTATCACAGCAACGTTTTCTCGCGGTAATATGATATCCCATAAAGAGTGAAAGATCTCAAGTGACGACTTGAATCCGACAGTGATGAAAAAGACACCAAATGAATGTGTGTCATAACGATAGATAACCTTGTGAGTGCCAATCTTCCTAGGCCTGCTGATATACCTAGTCGCCGTTATGGAGAACTTCCGGCAGTCGCTTAATTTCGTTTCAATTAGATCTTTCTACTGTTGCCGCCTTAGTACATCCAATGCTTCTGCTGTCGATGATACAATCACGTAAGTGAGTACATTAGGACCAGGTGTTTCATGCAATGCAAATTGATCATTTTTTGCGTGTCGTTAGGTTTGATGGTTAATTTGCAATATTCTATGACACATCATTTTGTTGAAGCCATACCGGTCTGCTGGAAATGCTAGCTGTTAACAACTCCAATGATTCGTTGTAGGTTGTGTCCATCTCCTTAGGAATTCTCATCGTGCTGCATATTTTGCTTGAATGTGGTTTGGCTAGCGACGCATTTCGATGACTTTTTTCGGGTGATATGAACTCATAACCTAGGGAAAAGCAAGTATGAAGTTGCAGAACATTGTGTGAACAGTCAGCATAATTACTATATTAAATATTGCGTCCGTGCTTCCTCTACCCGGCATGAACCCGAATTGCATTTGATCAATGGTTCGACTTTCTTGATGGAATAATCGGCGACTACAAGGCTGTGTTGTTGGACAGATTCTTCGTTTGGTATTGCCTTCACATTAATAACTTCCTTCAAATCTCTCGGACAAGGACGAAGTCTATCTGGTTCTTGTTGCCACCGCTATTATATGCAATAAGATGGTTCTCCGGTTTCGCAAAGATTGTGTTGCATATAGTCTGATCAAACATGTCACCTAGCTCGACAATGATCTCTCCGTCGTTATTACGAATTCCGTGTCCTCCACCGCCGTGAACTCCTTCATAGCCGTCGCTTTGACGACCCACATGACCATTAAGGTCACCACATAGGATAATCGATTCGGTTGTGTTGACATTTCACATTGCATCATGCACTGATTTCCAGAAATCTTCCTTTTCATCTTCCTATCTTCCTGTTTGAGGGGCATATCCGCTAACAATGGTGAAAGGACGGTGGTTAATTAACAGCTTCAATACCATTAACCTGCTGCTGATGCGATGTACACAAGCTACATTTGCGATCAGTTCTTCTGCCAACAACATGCCCACTCCTGCTGTCCCATCTTCGCTACCGCTCCAGAAGAACTTGAACCTTAAAACCAATCGGACCAACCATTTTGAACTTTTCCCTCTCCACCTTGTCTCTTGAACGCAGCTGATACCCACGCGTCTCCGTCTTAACACGTCCACCAACTCGCCAGTTCTGCCGGACATGGAGCCAATATTCCATGTTTCCACTCTCAGTTTGTCAACCATCTCACTTCTGAGCAACGCATCAGGCAGCGTGCTGTTATCCCACCATTATCGTTTTCGTAGGTTGGTGGAGACGTCCACGGTGCGCTGGGCTGCACCCTGCCCATTTCGCTCATTGCCATTTCCATACAAACATCGTAGCAGTATTTTATGGCCGGATGCCCTTCATGACGCCTACCCTTTCTGTCTGGTTGGGGACCCATAGCCTTGTCAACTGAACATCTACCAAGGCAGTAGAGGATCTGCTTAGAGTTACCTTCTCTACAAAGTGCGGGTGCCAAAGTCGTTTCAATGGCATTACCTCCATCAGGGTTTCACTACCCTACCGAATTGTCCGGGTAAGCCAGTTGATTTACAGCCGCCCAGCACTCGGCTGTGGTTGATTTAGTTAATACCGGCGGGTAAGATGTAGTGTCCGGGGAGTTCGACTACAAGCGCCACCAAGTAGGTAGCTCAAAAGGGGGTCGGAACCTGGACATAGTGAACTCGTGGACGTACAACCATTGACCCCCCCAAATTTAATTGATTCAAATTATTTTAATCATCTTAATGTATATCCAGCGATTTCTTGAATTAGCCCGTAGCACGTTCTGATGCGACGAAATTTATGTGTCAACGCTGACGTCAACTATAGCTTACTAAGTGTAGAATATGAGGTCATGCGTGCATTGACAGGGAACAGAAAGCAAAAAAAGTGCAGCGACTGGCTGAAGTCTTGTGTGACGCATTCTGATACCATTAAATCGCTTTTGGACGCTACTGTCGCCATTCATCTATGGACTCATACAGTCAGTTGCATAACACAAAAATAGTAAATTAGAATCTCGAATAAAGAATTATTCATTAGCCTAGAAAATCCGTTGCAATTAAAATAGTAACAGTATACCTGAGGAATGATAGAAGTAGTCATAAGATAATATTTTTCTTTTATTTGTTTCGTCATCTAAATGTTGCATTTTCGACATTTCTCAATGAACACGATGATTTTAGCGTTATTCTCCGAGAAATTAAGTTTTTCGCGTTTTATCCGTTATTCCGCGCTCCGAGAAAAACTCCTGTCCTTGCTTATGAGGCAACTGCGACTATTTATTAGGTTGTCTATTGCTATTATTTTTTGAGAAATGCGACGCTTTTCACATCCAATATATAGCTGGAGCCATTTTAGTTGTTAAGCATATTTGTACAGATTCCATTTCCTCCGGCAATGGCAGTGCCGATTTAGTCAAATATCAGTATAGGATCATCTCTAAAGTATATTTAAAATGTCAAGCCGAAGCATCTTCAACTTTATGAATAACAATAATTTTGTTTATGAAATTTTCCTGTTTATTGAACATACCATCATAAGGATTTGATGAAAAAATGCAATCTGAATTGATTTTGTAGTTGTTATGGTCGCTGACGAAAGCAGCATACGAGAAGATCAGGAGCATGAGAAAACCCATCGTGAAAAGAAAATTTGTAAAAATGAAACATGGTGAGTACAATTCGAATTGAATGCCAGTGTAGGTACAGACAGCAGTTTCCGATCAAGACAGCATCAGTCATGATTCTCATGGCTCAGATGGTTTGTTTTATGAATGCTATCTAGCAAGCCTATTTTTCATGTTTGTGCCAGGAACAAGTTGAATAGAATAAGAATTATTCTTAGTGCCTCGTGAAAACCATAGTCATTGAATTGTATAATCGATTCTGTGAGGTTGTTTGGTTGCAGTTACTATTGCTATAAATAATTTTAGGTGCAGCTTTTATTTTTTAAATTGCCGATGATGTAGGTTAGGATAATGTACTCCAGCTTTGTTTATTGTTTCCGCTCTGCTTTCCGACTGAGATTATTGAACTATTAATGGAATGAGTTAAATGTATTTATCGCTAATTCCACGATATATTTGATAGCTATACAGGTCTTGCAAACTTAGTAAATAGAATCCGATGACATCACAGCATTCATCTTTCTTCTCTTAAGGGAGAAAGCAAAAAAATAATTTGAAGCATTTTATAAAGGAATGCAAAGTTCCTTTCCTTTCTAGCAAACCGAAGCGCGCCCAGATGAATCTAATTCTGTGGACCAAACAGTAGTCATGTATGATAGAGATATAGTGCATACACAAAACATAATCGAAGTAATCTACGTAAATTTTATAAATAAAAAGCGCACAGAATGCTTTCGAAGTCATAATATAGTTTATTGAAATTAGGAAGAAAAATGTAAACCTGACATGTTTCGACTGGTATTGTCAAAGGTAACCCAGCATGTGAAATTACATTGAAAGAATTAACTTAAAGAATTTACTTCGAAAGCATTCTGTGCGCTTTTTATTTATAAAATTACAGACAGGCACAATTGTCTCAATCTACGTAAAGTTGGGAAAACCCCACACTTTATCAAGCGAACGAGCAACTGTATGGATAGAGTATAGCTGTCTGCAAAGCGGTTTCTGGCGTTTTAGGGCGTGGCTCAGTGCGAGAATACACTCTGTGAAAGTAAGAAGAAGCCGACGATGTGTGGCTGTAACCGAAAAGTTAACATGCCCAGGAAACAGACAATCTGTTGGCCCAAACAGATATCTAAATCGACCCACTTCGTCTTAATGCTTGATAGAAGATAAACTTTATTATAAATGAGCAAAACATGAAGCGACATTAACCCATTGTGGTTTCAGTGGCACAATGATTAGGTGCTTGGCCTAATGATTCAATGGAAGTAGGCAGGAAAAGCATCCGGGTTAAGATCACAACGCTCTAGAAAAGCCGGTGTCAGAACCATCCATGACCTCACGATATTGTTTCGCTCAGGGGCGTGCGGTGGATTTGCAAGTTGGGTATTTGCCTCATTAGTAGTCTCATTTTGTAGATAATCTGTAGTCCACTGACTCGAAAGCTTTATTCAGTTCTTTTTTGAGGAAATGCTCAAATGGTGTCTATGTACATGAAATGAAATGCATTTTACGGTTGTGAAGCTAGTTGAAACGTTTTGTTTACTGAGTTACAGTAATACTGAGTCGCTCGAAAAGCTTTTTTGTTCGCACGGCACAGCTTTGGAATCAGCTTCCCCAGACCACTTTCCCTGACCAATACAATCTTGATACTTTCAAGAGACGTGCGAACAGGTTTCTAATGGGGACAGCTTAATCAGATTTTAGAAGATCTGTTTTTTTATTTTATTTATTTAAAATAATGCAATTTGTTACTTTTCATTGAGTAACCCCTAGCTTCGTTCATGGCTCATAGCTGTGCTAGGGGTGAAAATTCAGTAAAAAAAATAACAATCAGAACACAGTCCAAATCAACGTCACGTCATCACAGCAGCTGTGATGACGTGACGTTGATTTGGACTGTGTTCTGATTGCTATTCGTTTGCTTTCGGCATGCCTGTGAGACGCTGTTCTTAACGTCGTGTATTCTATTATTGTATAGTATTCTTCGATAAAAATGGTCCAATGTAATAAACGGATCCATCTAAATGTCTGTTTGGGCTAGCCCACCAACAAATTCATCTTCGCAGCAGGCATTAAAATCGGTACTCTATCCAGCTAAGTTGAACCCCTTTGACGACTGGTCTTAAAATTGGTCAATCGGAGAATGAAGATGGACATGTTGCTTCGTCAAGTTGTTCAGAAATCATACAGGCTGCGTATTTACAAGACATCTTGGTACATATAGATATTGAGACTGGTCCCTACTCGCAAGAATGTACTCAGCAATTCAACATGCATTTTAGAGATCGGATCAGAAGGCGCAGCTGATGAAATATTTTTTAATGGGATGACAAAAGTTCAACATGAAAGTTAAAAGCTAAAACTTAAATGTTATGGCAATGCAGATAACATGTTCAACACAATCAACGAATGCAAAATGAACATCGTGTAGGTAGTAGTTTACTTTGAAATCATTTAAATATGAGATAAATTTAAATACACCGCATTTCTTCGAATATAAGCTATCATTCTTGGCTGCGGATACTGATCGAAGACGGCTACTATATCCGACGCGCGGCAATTTTTGTAAAAAAATGCAAATTTTCGAGTTTTCATTGCACAAGCGTTATTTTCGATTTAATGGTGATATTGACAGCACGACATCTAAGGCTGTCGCAAACTCATTAGCCTAACTTAGCAAAGTCGAATACATCTGTCACGGAGTCGAATCGTATTATGTAGAAGTTGTGTGTAAAAAGCCGGATTCTGATAGCAGCCTACTGACAGCATTTCTGACACAAAAATTGTTATTGACAATACAATTTGGCCCTGTTAAGTGTAAATATCTGTTTAGATTTTTATTTAAAAGTCAAGTTGATGATCAAAACGGATGATAAAACTTTATTTGCAATGTCAAGAGACGTAAACTTTACATTTGAATCTACCTGGTAATTTATTTTGGGATCATGCTCTAAAGGGATTGCATGCAACTATCTACTATACGTAAAATCAGTTATTGCTTAAAATGTAACACTAATAACGCTAACAATGTAAATCTCAAGAAGCAAGTGCATCCATAGATGTAAACGGCATTATCTAGTTGCATAGATTCATTACGAAGTCCGGAGAAGATGTGTTGCTACTGCTCGAAGAAATAGCGTGTTTAAAGTTTTTAGTTGAATCCAATCACATTGTGTTGACGTACTGTATAGTTAAAATTTGATTTGCGTTGGAAAGCATGTGAACTCAGAAGTGCTCTAAAATTTGATAATGCTATACAAGTCATGGCTGTAGCAACGCGGCTAAGTTTGCAGTTAGCAAATTGTGTGGGTTTTTAGCTCAGGTAATTATGGTTCGAAACATGTTAACGACTGACATCACATAACACAAATTCTGCTATGATCACAAACTCATGGTGTCTTGAGCATGTATCGCGCGCTGAAGATGCAGCAGATCTTCGACTCAAAGATACACGTTTGATTTTTAAAGTCAAGCCCGATCTGACTAGACACGATTAGTAGTAGTAATAGTAGTAAACGTTTATTTCAAAGTCATGGAAATTTACAATACGAATCGTGTTTATAGGTATATACAAACCAGCATGTAGTTTTACAGGTGACAATGTATGGTTGGTCAGAAAATTAAAGAATGATCATGATCATACAAGTAACGTGCTTATGAAAAAGATCAAAAAACTCAAGAAATGCGATTCATTAATGAAGTTGTGAATGGGATGAATGAGTTATGCCTTCGTTGAGAACGCACGATAGGCATCAACAGCTGACCGCTATGTTGAAGTCGACCAGGATGTAAGTGTTGAAGAATGTCATTGCTGTTTTCGATTTGATGGAAGAATGACAATGCACGATTGTATCGGCGAATCCACAGCGGTGTAAATACAGTGCACTGGCAGTCGCAGCCACAAATAATTCGATGACATCGACGTCTCAATTTTTCCAGTTTATCATTATTTGAAACACTCATACCGACGAATAAAGGAGAGCAGTATTCCAGCACGTTAAGAATGAAAGCGTTGTACAATGCTATTACATACGGGCGGGGCAAGTCATATTTCAGTCTCTTGAGGACGAAAATTCGCTGACACGCTTTACGACAAACCATGTCAACGTGTGCATTCCATCTGAGATCAGAACTGTAGATCACTCCAAGAATTTTGAGTTCTTTGACGACTTCAATATCAGGCGGATGGTAGAAATCTGCACTTCCTCTCTTGACATGCATGACTTTTGTCTTCCTGTTGTTCGTAAGAAGTCCATGTGTTTTGCACCATTGCTGAACGTTGGAAATTTCTCTGTTAACAAGTTGTTCTGCGGCATTGATGTGTGGAATTGGAGTTACACAAAGCACGTCGATTAGGGACATAATGTCTGCTGATTGGTATACAAAAGATATTTTGATTTTTGAATAACCATAAATCTTCAATATACGCCATTTTGTGAACACTTTCTCTTTGTCGCTTTGAGGAGGGCTGTATTAGTCGAAATATAGTGCAGCGGTCGGATTTGGGCACGAATACACGAAAAACGGGTGCGGGCACGGAAATTGGACTTCCTGAAATTCGTGCCCATCTTTTTCTGAGAATAACCTGAATTTTCGAACACAATCTGCATTAATAGCTGCTTCATGCATTAATTAGTTGTATGTATTAAAGCAACTTAATTCGTTGCTGATTCTGGAAATCAAATCTTTTTTCAAAAATAATAAGACGAAATAATACAGGTATACGTCATTTCATCGAGCAATATTTACTCCTCAGCTTAGTTCACACCATTTTTTCATTTACATACAGAAGAAAACCAATCAGAAAAATGATAGATGACTCGGGTAATTTTGCTGTAAACTCTAATTAAAGCGAATTCCATGGTATAGCCTACTCTTCCAATTTGGTGGTAGTATTTGAATGATATAGTGCATACATGAAAGGAATTACCATGAGATTTATATTATAATTATTTCTTTGTTTATTCAACATATTAATAGGGTTATAACATTAATTTTTCTTGATAATTGATGCTGCCAATGAGTAATAGGCCTGTGTCGATAATCTGAAACTCAACTGAATATTCCATAACTTCAGAATAGAAATTATGAACACAATAATCCATGAATATAACTTATTTTTATTGCCACCGGGCGCCTAGATCATCCCGCCATTTGAAGTCTAGTTCCATCCAGATTGTATAGGCCTATGAGATGAGGCTTATCTTCCAGATGCAGTTCGGCTCCCTAAGCTCCGTTCCTGTCGAAGAAGTCGTCCATCATAATGCGTTTCTCAATCGTTTCTGGATAGTGGGCTACTGGCTTGAGCGCTATCGCTGAAATATTGTCACGTCTTTTGAAAGAGGACCGCCAGTTCCAGCCAATATAACTGCTATTTCCAGCCATAGTATTCGCAAAACGAATCATATCGATTGTTTTCAATCCGAACCCTAAGCAAACCATATCCGTCGAATACTTAATTAACTCGTGCTCTTGGTTGTCGACTAGGGATAGTGGGTTACCAGGATTCGGATTGATAGAAGTTTTGACATCTCTTCTCAATGTAGTCTCGAGGAAGCCGTATTGCCTGGAGGCTTTATAGATTGATATTCTGCTGACCGTTACTTCCTTCTTAGCAGCAGCAATGCGTGTTTACCTATCCATCGTCAGCCAAGTAATGAAAAATACTTGTTTTTCAATGAATTAGCTGAGTAACTAGCTGGTGTATTTTGATCTAGTTTGATTTTCATTGAGTTTCTAACTTGCAACAAATGTTCAGTCAATACATAGTTGTCTGTCGGCATTGTATCACAAAATGTTGACTTTCCAACGATGTGTATGCATGAACAGCGAATTTTTGTCACATATCTATGGTTAGCTATATAAAGAGTATCGTGTAACATCACATCCGCTGTAGAATTTTTCATCATTCTGACATGATTGGCGTAGGCCTACGGTGTACATACTACATATTAGATATCCATGTGTGAAGTGTAGAATATCGGATTTTTTAAGTAAGAAAATTATTTGATCAAATTAAATACCTCCAAAATAGAGGTGCCTCCGAATTAGCCGAGTTTACCCTACAAAGATGCACGGGTCTCATCAGTAAGCTGATCAATAGCCTACAGTTCGCTTCGGTTCCTTTAATATCTTGGACGATCAGCAGCAGGCGAACCCACCACCAAAAGCGTGCCACACAAAGTTTATAAAAGGCTTATAAATCGGTTGACGATACGAAAATATTTCGAAATATTTATAAAAGAAAACGTCGCTGAAATTGGGCAATATAGATATAATTCGACCGGTTTGGAGTGGAAGTCAAAAATTGAGCACCCACTTTTCCTCAAGATTTGTTTTACAAAAGAATATACCGTAGAAAGGCCTGTTACATAAACATAGAAATGGAAGTCTTCATTTTACATACAGCAAGCGGATTGTGGATCATATATAAGGGATCATCGTTGGAATACAAGCTGCATGTTACGAAGGACCAGTCGGTCATTAGCTGGCTGACCTTAACATCTTCCAAGGAATGCTGATGTTGAATGCAATGATAAGGGACCACTTTATCATCCTTACAATGTCTGATGTCAAATCGGCGCTCGTTCATTCTCTCCCCTAGTGATCTTGATCTCTCACCGATGTAGTGGAATCCACAGCCCTGGAAACTGAGAGCACAAATTGCATTGGATGATTTACATGTTGTTCCATTTGCTTTGAGTGTGTATGAATGGCATGCCCCAGCTTATGTAAAATGTAGACTTCCATTTCTATGACTCCACTACTGATCATTTGAATTTTTCCCACGCCGTTTATGTAATAGGCATGACACATTATTATTATTATTTCAATGGTCTATTCTATTGTAAAAAAATTCCTGAGGAAGATTGGGAGCTCAATTTTTGACTTCCACTCGAAACCGGTCGAATTGTATTTATATTGCCCGATTTCAGCGATATTTTCTTTCATAAATACTTTGAAGCAGCACAAACCAGTTTGCAAGCCAACATTGCAAAATGAACACAAAATCAAAGATAATAAAACGAAAAGACCCATATCAGGAAGATAAGACGAGACTATGAAAAGTCTGAAGGATCCGGATGCAAATCTGAAGGTTCTTCTGAATGAAATGTCGAAACCAATGGATGAGAAAATTTTGAGATGCTATTTCAAAAGTTAATGAAAAGAAGGATCAGTGTTTACCTTGACAGTGACGATGATAATGCTGTCCTGATAAGAAATGATTTTTATAATCTTTTCCACGCAATATACGTGCCACGAACAATACTCGTACTTGTAGCTAAATACGAAGTGCATTTCTAGGCATTTCGGCATATTTTCAGTTGACTAGTTTCTATTGCATGTACATGCATATGCAACAAATGTGCATTTACGGGCTCAAGAAACAATGTGAAGACTATGGAATTCAATTAGAATGCGATTTATAGTCGTGCATATGAAACAGTAAGTTCTTTGAGCTGGTGGCACTGCATGGGCACGAATTTCGAGGGGTGGGCACGAAAATCCTGAGAATTTTCAATCCGACCACTGATAGTGTTCCCAAGGTGAACACAACTTTTAAAGGCAGCATCGACTACACAAAAAATTGAATTACGATTTTTGTTTCAAAATTTCTTGAATATCGTTGTTCAATATGCTTACGTACTACAAGCTGTAGCGCTTTCATGTCGCTACAAAAAGCAATTGGTGATATCTCAGCAGGCCTACAACCAACGCTTACAAGAGATGCTGCTGCACAAGTTACCGCAGACAGTCAGTTTCCGTCAAATGAAAAAGTGGCCCCATTTAAAAGCGCTTGAAAATTGGAACATGAACTTTCGTTAACTATTTCAAAGAAAACGCTTTCTTCGAGAGAAATGACTTTCTGTGATTATAGTGCAGAGACAACGCTTCCAATTATCCAATACAATTGGCCTTCTGTTTTTCTGTGTCTGCGGCAGCTTATGCAGCTGCATCTCTAGTAAGCCATGCTACAACATAAAAAATATTAAAATGGACTCAGAAAAATGCTTTCTTTAAAATCATGATGAAAAATTAAAAAAATATGCATTTTGATATCATTTGATTAATTTATCTAGAACCTTCACATCATTTGTTCTGGTACATGTGTAGACGATAATCATTAGCTGGCACATGTACATTACAAGTATTTAATTATATCGTTGTATCGTTGTTCCTTCTTGATCCAAATTTTAACTGGAAAGTCGACCGAGACACGTTTGGCTACACTAGCTGTTCAAGTTTCAATTAAGAAACTTGAAAATTGAGGCCGAGGCACGAGATAGACTATTTGAGTCCTCATTCTTCAGTTGTCTTGTAACTTTTCATTGTATGCCTATTTATCATGAAACTAAGCGAAGCTATAGACAAAGTGAAAAAGCATATTAATTTTTCAATCTCGCTTTTTGCTGTTTATTTTCGTTTTTACAACCCACTATTTTACTTATCGGGGCAAGTCCCATTTCCTCGAGGTTTGCCGTTAAAGCGAAGAACAATGTGATGTGTAAATTGTTAATTTTAGATGTTAGTTGTTGATTTTTCTTTTGAAATATTTGAAGTAATCTAGCATTGGTCAATGACGTTATGTAAATGACGAGTCTAAGAGTCATGATTCCGCTAAGAGATGAAATAGTTAGTCATTTAAGTCATGCATTAGAATTCCTGTGATGCTCATTTGTGACTGTCTCTAGAGTCATTAAAAAGTTTACAGTGAGAGAGGCTCACAATACAAAAGTAAATCAACTGATTTATGATATCCATTATTTTATTGTCATTTGAATGCAGATCAAATTGCTTTTAGGCAGTTATTGCTGTGAATTTTCAGGTAGCATCTTGCATCACCATGATCATTCTATAACATCTGATAATGTGAACATGGCAAACAAACTCCATTTGGAGTATGTTTGATTACATTATAATTTGAATTCTAATGTAATCAAAGTATTGCATTCTTGCGAAATGTCAAAAGTTGACAGTTCATAAATGGCTGAAACTTTAAAAATTCTCATGAGTGTTCTACTTCAGCTAAGGTTCTACATGGGTTAAATCTTAAAAACTTTACCCTAAAAAAGGGTTTCTTAGAAATGACAATTACCGACTACTATCTACAAGCTCTAGATAGCTGAAAGCATTATTTATTGTGTATGCTACAGCCAAATGACTTAGATCTGACCGAGTATATTCGCTAGCTAACGTGGAAGATCCAGATTATGTTTCATTAAGCCCTAAGCAGCGTAATATAAGCAATACGCCCTCACATGTGTTTGGTATAAGCGTGCTCGTTCTTGTAAATGTGCCGATTCATATTTGGCAGCAGTCGATGTATATGTGGGATGAATGAAATATTTTGGTGTTCTCTTTCAGGTATGTCATAAGTCTTCGATGGTATCGAAAGTGGGCTTCATATGTGGGCTTAGAGAATTCTCCTCAGTACTTACGGGATGGCGATCGAAGTTATCCCGGTGTCATTGACAACAGCGACATCATGAAAGACAGTAAGTATGTCACCCGAGTAAGGTCTTGACTCGAAAGTTCGTACAATAAGCATGTGCATTTCTATCGAGCCTTATAAAAGTGTTTTCTGTACAATCTCCCGTCTTCAACTCGATGTGAACTATTTTAACGTCGTAAGACTGGTTTCCTGATGTGATTGCGCGAATTAGTCAGTTTTTCGTGATAACCTGTCGTCTCACCTCCTCCTCCTTCGGCGGATTAGTCGTCGAAACGAGTTGCCGCTTTCCTCGATCTACCTCCTCACGAATTTTCGCTACTGTCCACGATCTTGCGTTTTCCGTATGCAGTCCGTTAGTGACATTCCTGTCGTCTGTCGAATGCCGTCTGACCAGCGCGTCTTGCATCGCCCACGTCCACGATTGCCGCAAACCATTCTCCTTAGAAGGTCTTTCGCCAATCATTGTTTCCTTACCAGATGGCCAAAGAAACGCAACTTTCTCTCATTAATCCGTTCCACTCTACCAACTTTGGCCAAGACCCATTCGTTGCTCTTGCTCTCATACCATCCTACTGGTAACAATCGTCGATAGCACCATAACTCGAAGCTGGCTATTCTTTTACAGTCATTTCTTTTTAAAGTCCAACACTCAGCGCCATATGTGGCTATTGGAAACACGAGAGTGTAAAGTAATCTAAGTTTCAAATTGCAACCTATTGAACGGTCCTTCCATATAGTTACAAGTCTCCCATTGAGGTTTGACTTGATCTGCAAACTCTCATAGCTTTCGTCTTGGTAGGATAGAGTTGCAGTCCATATTCTTCGCTTACTGTTTGTACCCTATTCAGGATTGATTGGAGCTCTTCAACTGATTCTGCCAGCACCACCACGTCATCCGCAAATCACAGGTTCGTTATTGTTCTTCCACTCACTTTAACATTCCCCATTCTAATGCTATTCGCATAACAGCTTCTGAGTAAATGGTGATAAAATACAGCCCTGCCGAACGCCTTTAGATATTCCAAACCAGTCCGTAAGACCATATCCAGTTCTTGCACAAGCTTCCGGATAAGATTCACAAGGTGAGTGGGAAAGCCCATTTCCAACATAACTTCCCATAATTTCGAATGTTTCACAGTGTCAAAAGCCTGTTTGTAGTCTGGAAAGGCCAAATATAGCTCTTTATTGTGCTTTCTGTATTTTTCTATTATCATTTTCAAGTTTAATATTTGGTCTCTTGTTCCTCGGCCTTGTTTGAAACCCGCTTGTTCTTCTGGTACGTCCGAGTCGAATCTTTGAAGTAATCTGTTATGAATAATTTTGAGTAGGATTTAGATTGCATGCGGGATAAGTGAAATTGTGCGGTTATTGCAACATTGTTATATGTCTCCTTTCTTTGTCGTTCCGCACTACTTCTTTTTGCAACCACCAGCATATTATTAATTTTAGACATACTACTGCTAATTTAAAATGAGTAAGAAAACATTTCAGTCAGATTTCTGTGAAAATTGTGTAAATGCAATGGTGAATCTGTTCATATTCAGTAGGTATCCAATTTTTTAGGAATTGACGGAATAAGTCATTGGGTCTCTCAATTTGATAACAGGAGGGGGCAGTTGATGGGGCATCAGATTTTCCAAATTTCAATGAAATCAATTGAAGAAGAATGATGAGCGGATGTTCGACTCATGCATGAACGAAATACTGAAGGATTTTTCAACTCGACATTTTGAACTAGACAGTGCTGGTTCAAACACGAATTTGTGTACTCTGCTTCAACGTACTACTCATGCAGAGTAGAGATTTCTGATATTCCTTATCTTGCTTATTGAGATTTGACCGTTAAGATGGATGATGTTTACGTCAATTCTTGATGTTTTTCTTTGTAGCTTAGAGTGTGTATTTTCATTTCTTCAACGGGCTTGTTGTGGTCTGCAAAAATTAAGATCAGAATACTGCCAAAATGAATCTACAAAGTGATGTGTAACTTAACGAAATATGGTGCGCGGCCTCTCCCGGGTACTGATGATAGAAAGGGCATTCGGTCTACAACAGGAAGGGAGACATGGAAAATGTTTACATCGAAGGGATCTTAGCAGTCATACAGGAAGGAGGTTGCACATGATTGTGCATAGATACTTGAAAGTTTTTTGAAAGACAGGAATTTTCCTGTGATTTATGTCAGTTGAGAAAATCCGCGCATTATTGTATGAATGTTCTGCCAATATTTTTGATCAGGGTTGTTCAAGGCAGATCAATCACTTTCTGCTTACTGCCCGGTTTAGCGCTCCTGGTTCCTCAGCTTTGGGGGGGTTGGTGTTCGTATGTCTTGTCGATTCATTGGTCGATTGCGTTCGGATTCGATCGAGTCGCAAGTTTTTCTCCATGTTGTGGATCCACTTTTTCTTCCGACCCCTTCTGGGATGATCGGGCCAATTTCGTGGAAAATCAAAAGTTCATTTTAAGGAAGTTGATAAGTGTTCTATTACTAGTTTGTGTACCGAAGCTTCCTTTTTGAACATCACGCATGAAGATCTCAAAGAACCCTGACTGCTCTTTCTACTTGAGCATCTATATGAACAGAGTTGACCACTGGGAAGCGATCATATCCTAGTGTCAATAGAACCTCTGTAAGGGTGCGTTTTTCAAAGATTATACTTTTACTAGTCTTCCCTGTTAAGTATGAGAACCCAGGATATCTGAATGCATTTCTTCTTCATTGCAGATCAGTTGAAAAAAGGGTGCCTGGAAGATAATGACTATGAACTGATTCACGAAGAATTCTTCAATTTTCTAAATCGCAAGTACGGTATTAAATCGAATGAACACAAACTTCCAAGGAAAACAATCACGAGAAAGAATGCGAAAACCGTAGAATATTGTGTTGAAGTATTTCCTTTGCTACTGAAAGTGAATTATAATAGTAAGACAAAAGAGATGGAATTCAGTAAAGAGATATCCGTGGGTAAGTTGATGTTGAATCTAAGAAAGGATCTGATTACTTGTAGAGTGCAGCTTTGATGCCTTTGCACAATGCAGACGAACAATGAACTTAGCCACTTGCGAAAGTCGTGTCTTGTTTAAGTGTTAGGAATCATGTCATAGGAAATGTTAATCCTTTACCAATGTCTTCGGAAAAGTCTTTTGCAGTTTCATTGATATTATGCTTTGACGGAATTATTTTCGTGAAACATTTATTATGGAGTTTTTTGGACTTACATTCTTAGTTGATCATTTGAAAAGATTTTGCTGTTTTAAACAGTTCAGTTGCGCATATATTCTTCTGCATTTCATTACTTAGTTATTTTGCTAATTAAGTCCTATGTCTCGCCTTCGGTGTACTTTCGTAAAAGCTCGTTCTCTTCCCTCAATGTTTTGATTAAAGAGATCTTAAATGGCTTCTAATGGTTTTATGATTATCTTCTGGCATGGATATTTTCAGGAGAGACTTTTGACATTTTTGTGCCCTATGCCATCACGTATGTGATACATTCGTCTTCGTCTGGACGTGTAATTGTTGTGGAATATCATGCAAATTGCTGAAACTGTAAATTCGTACAATTTTGGTCATAAATTCATATTTTGTCATCATGGAAGATGAAATTTGCATTTCATTTTTACAGATATTGACACCACACACAGTTTTCATCTGAATCGCTTGCAGTTCACAAAGTGAAAAATTTAAAGTTTCGTGTATAAGTTGCGTCTGCTTCAGAAGTTATCTTGATGTAAAGAGGAGAGAGATCTGTAAGAGAGAGATCTGTAAGATTAGCTGATATCCTGAAGCGTATCACAATTATCTCATGCTCTTTCTATGCTTCATTAGTTTTAAGAGACATCTGACTACCTTCGGTTTTATTTCACTGGTTTGTGTGATTATAGGCCTAGCTAATCGCATGTTCTAATTTCATGTTACAGATGATATGAAGAAGCGTATCAAGTCTGAATTTCATATCGAGGACCCAACACGAATTTACATTCGAATCAACGAGGAATTCGAAAAAATATCAAAAGAATCAAATGTCGGTGATGAGTTTGTGATGAATCAGGTAACTCTAATTGTAGAATGTTATAGCCAGCTTACAGATAATATCCATAAAGTAGGAGGCTCCTAAATTTTAATTGTATATGAAAATACGTAGATCTACAATGTTGAAGTTTGCTATCAATTCGGAAATCAAGAGAGGAATTCCAGCAGGGTCCCTGAGGATTCGATAAATATGCTATATTCTAAGATGTAAGTCATGTGGATTTCTACAACAATTAGCGAACACTAATGTTGTAGCTGGCATTATCGTCCGCTAAATTTCATTGAAATTGCATTGACTTTAAAACTGCATCAATATCCAGAGGAAGCACTTTATGTCAAATCTCAATAGACATTGTGCAATAGATAGAATTTTGGAGTAAAACTTCTTAGATATCCAGAACATAGATTATCATTTCCAGAGACATCGCCATAGATTTCATTTTCATTGGGTTAGAATACCAATAATATCCTCTTCTATCGGACATACATGTACATGCAAATAAAAAGCGCTAACGCGTCCTCGGAATCCATGCATTTAATTGTTAATGTCATATTATGTTCATGTCCTGTAAAGGTGGATACTCTTCCTATATTCACGTGTGAGATGGTCATTTCCGATCGGGTCCCCTCAGGTGAATCACATGGCTGTCACCATAAAGGGAAACAGAAGTTACAACTGTTTCATCTACACAAGCTTTTTGAAATGAAGCTTTTACGTCACTACTCTCCATCTTAGGGCTTGGACATAGTCAGACTTATGGAGCGTTGTAGTACTTTTAGTTAGGATGCCCTTCCAATGACACCTTCGGGACTCGACCTCTGGACCAAAAGATCGCTAGGCCAAGCACTTAACCACTGTGCCACGGAGACCACTTACAAGCATGTGTGTAATTTATGGAATAAGGAAGGAAAGACTACTAAATGAAAGACGGAACAATTTTAAATGTAAAAACTAAGAATCTTGTATTTAAAGGTAAGTAATTGGAAGCATCCAATGCGAAGTGTGATCCATAATAGTAGCAATCTAGTCCAGTCCATCAAGCACCAGACTATCAGTAGCACTACTCGATCCTAACGGCATTGATATTTTATAAAGATGGATGTATACAGTGAGCCTTCATTCGGAAAATGCGTTGGTGATATGATAATGCATCAATTCGGAGCAGCCTAATAGTTCTCGATATGATTGATTTAATGCCCGACGCTGCATAGAATGATGAGATAATTCTAGCTATCTTTTTCTTGATTCGTCAATTCTTTGTCATAAACTTACGAAATATGATTAATACAGGGAGCTCCTGGGTTTGCTGGGAAAGTAGGAAAATCCATTGAGAGTGAAGGGAAAGGTCTATGCTGCCTGTGTTCGAAGCGTGATGATATATAAGCGAGACCTGGGGAACGACAGTGGAACAAATGATGAGTTTGTAACGGACTGTACGAAAAATGATGCGCTGGATGTGTGGTATAACCTTGAGAGACAGACTACCAAAGGATGAGTTGCTGAGGCGAATGGGATTGGTTTCGGTGACGGAGGTGATACTTAGAGGTCGCTTGAGATGGATGGGACATATGTTGCGAAAGGATGATGCTGACTGGGTGAAGAATTGTATGGAGATGGAAGTTCCCAGAACAAGAGAAAGAGGAAGGCCAAGAACAGCATGGTGCCAAGTGGTGAAGAAGGACATGCGTGCAGTTGGACTTACGAGGGCGGATGCCAAAGATCGAGATCGATGGAGAATGCAGCTGTCAAGTGGAGTTAGCGGCCAACCCGTGCACAAGCGAGGAAAACAGCCGTAAAACGGAATGATGATGATGACGCATCTTACGAAATATGAAAATATCATGGTTTCGCATGCCAACACTTAAGTGCGTGATATATTTCTATGTTGATTATATCATATCGAGGACGTTAAATCATCAGAATTCCTTGAAATTGGTTTGTATTTTCTCATGGATCTACAGATTAAATGTACTATTTATTTTTTTTTCAGGAAATCTTCGTCGATGTGAAAGGAAGCAACGGGTGGACATTTACTGCGAAAAAGTAAATTCGGAAGTTGATTTCTATGTTTTACATGAATCATTATTCCGTTTCCTACGTTGCAGAGAAAATGGTGCCACTGCATCCTCAAGTACCGGTGCCTCGTTAGGATCAAATTCATATTTTTCTTCTAATTCTTTTAGTACGCATGGAAGTAGTCGTAATTCGTCTTATAATCGAGGTTCATCGATGCCTGAAGGACTTCGTGGTCTTAACAACCTCGGCAATACGTGCTTTATGAATAGTGCAATTCAGGTGAGAAAATATATTTTGTGAAAGATATCACAATAGATAAGTGAATTTAGACTTGGTGAGTGGATCGTGCTATTGCACCGTGATATGGCTAAATTGGATGTGTACCTGCGATTGCATGCGGGCAGTATTCGTCACATATGGTCATATGGCTACTACAGTAGCTCCACAAATTATCAGTGAAGGGCGGAGACGTAGTGACGGAGTTGACGCCCTTTATTATGGTAACATGGAATGTTGTGCTCCAAAACTGAACTTGAATACGCGTAATTATTTGAATTAATTGATTCCTAAATGATGCCTTGATGATTAACTTGAATACATTTGAATATTTGTTGGTAATTTCTACTTAAAATATTGCTTGAAATATTTATTCCTGCATTTCACTGCTCTGAGACAGAAGTGGGTGCGGCAAATCCCACTTAAAAATGGATTCCAAGACCGTCACTGTCTTTCAATGTGTGAGAATGGAAAGTTTGTAGATGGTGATATTTCAGTCATATGTGAAGTTTGCGGATATAATCTTCATTATGAAATTGATGCCGTTCTACTTTGAATTTCAGAGCTTGTCCAATGTTCCGCCCTTGACCCGATTTTTCCGTGACAGCAGCAAATGGGAAGAAGAACTGAATGTTGATAACCCTCTTGGAATGTTTGGTGAAATTGCCCGGAGTTACGCTGATTTGATAGATAGCTTGTGGTCTGGCTCTGCAACTCCCTTCATGCCACGTAGATTCAAAGTAAGTTCTCCTAAAAATGTGTGCTAAAAACTTTTTGTCCCATCATATTCTGAAAATGCTTGATCATTGTTGTTTTTGAAAACATGTAGGTATTGTTGTATTCATAGACTAGCGTACAAGGTTTCCACAGTTAGTTACTATTTATTCAGTAGCAAATTACATTGATGGTTGTAAAACAAAAACCACAAAGAGTACCACAAACTCGGCAATTAAAAGATACCATCTATAACGGGAGGGATCGTGAGGGCGCTCTTTATCCAGAGTGATGCGTTACCCCGTTGAAGAGTCACGGTCAGACGTTGAAATGAAATACGTGAGTTGCTGCTGGTTCATCACTATTTCAGGAGGTGGTCAGCGATCATTTTAATTGTTAAGATGGCGTCTTCGGCCCATCCTACAATCGGCTCCACCGCGATCAGGATGAAGGTGATCCCGGCGTCTGAACAGTGGGATCCGTGGGCACTTCGCTCGCGGGATTCAGCAGTCGCTAGTGCGTAGCTGGGGTTGGGGAGCTGGATGAAATGAGAGCGGACTGCAGGGGTGAGACGACGGTCACGTTCAGGGCCGCTGCAAGACCTCTGCTACAAGTGGGGAGGAACATTTCAACAGACCTAGCATGAGAACATGAAATGAAGTTGGGGAACTCCTTTGAAGGATGCAGTCTCGCTGCCTTTGCTGTGGCAAAAAGGACGATTGTGACGAGCCGTTCGGTCCTGTTCGTGTCCTCATCCGACGGCATGCTCCCCGTTGACGTCGCTAGGGAAACCATAGAAAGGGCACCACGCTGGACGGCTGTGAAGCGGGAGGCCGAGGCGGTACTTCAGAGCGGCTTGGAACTCCTCGGGATAAAGGTGCAGACCCAGTGACTTCGATGGGATGACAGTCAACCAGTCGCCGGAATGAGGAACACTCGTGACATTGAGGCGGGTGGCAGAGCGAGCATCGGACAAAGGGGAACGCAGGGATATGAGAGACTTTTCCGTATTGGAGAAAGAAGGCTTCTTTTGAGTCAGCTGGGGGAGAGGGCTTGATGACAGGTCAAAATCAAGGTGGGCAGAGACGGCCGCGCCGGAGGAGCGGAAGGATGATGGCAAGGCAGATTATTTTTTTTTTATTTCGAGTGAAGCAAATTGAGAATTGATCCGAAGTTTGACCATGATTTGCAGTGTGTCATTGAATCACTATATTATTGTTATGACTTATCAGTTAATAGTTTCATGTCTGCTTATATGTGTGTAATATGAACGGAAAGCAGAGCTAGCTGCGAATAAAAAATTCGAGGATTTGTCTATGCGCGAAACATCAGAATCAAAGAGTAAATATTGTTAATAGAGATCACAATTTCAATAGGAGGCTAGAAGTCCATGAACAAACAAAGACAGCATCTCGTGCTTCCATCTTTAGCTGAAACCACAACTTGATTTCGCCTGTTGATGCTTTCATACAAGCAATTTATTTTTTCTCCGGCCAGCTTGCCAAAGGGTCATCATCAAAGGTCGTTGAATAACATCGCTTGACACATTCCAAATCATCCCACAAGTGCTCTATGCTGGCTAGTCTGTTGGTCGTCTCATAATTTTCATTTCCAAGTAATGGCAAGTTGAAGCAGATGTGTGGCATGGGGCATCATCGTATTGTAAAATATGTCGAGTTGTCGACTGATCATCAGGAGGGGAATCGGAACATCCTCCGGAACTCCTGAGAATTATTCTTCGAAATATTTTCTTTTTCAAAGCTTGGCCTGGATGTCAATTAGTAACTGAGATACTTAGAGGTGCATTTAGATCCCTGCGCTGAATATTATAATTTGAAATGCTGAAAGCAATAGCAATTGCATCTCAATTACATGACTAGAAATGTAATTGATATCGATTATACACTCTTAAGCAAAATTAATGTTACATGCGGAATTATCACCTTTGAAATTTAATTTACCTTCCTTTTCCTGTCTTCTAATGTAATATTATGTCTGTTCTTTGATGCGTTGAAGTGAATAGAACATTTTGCGATAACTAATGTATATATTTTGAAAATGTTTTAAGTCAATAGGTAATCAGAATCGAGTGATACTTCCACGAGCTGCGATCACTGCTGAGGTGCGATCATTCATATTTTTTATCAATGAGTCGACAATAGATTGTGGCATCAATTGCTATGTTGCCAGGAGCCAATGTTTCATCTCTTTTATTGGTTTTACTGGAGGAAATCCCACACATGCTCTATGGGATTCAAGCCAGGGCTGCCGGAAGGCCAGGGCAGTGATCGTATTGCACATTGTCTTTTGAAGAATTTTACTGCACTCGCTGTGTGAGCTGGTGCACTATCATCCTAAAAGATGAAATTACGCCAACGTCGATGTACAGTCCACATTGAAGCCTTTAGTTCCACAGACACACAAGCTCTCTTGCAGACGATAATCTGCGAATTCCAGCCAGTCTGATTAGACGTCGGTTGCTTCGAGATGTCATTCTTTTCCGTCCTGATCGAATACCATTTTTACATTTCTTAATACCAAATTCTCTTTGCCAACGCCAGAGAATCTGTCTTGGCGCACACTTCTTCGGTTTTTAAGCTGTTTTTCACTTTTAACCAACTGCACATCCCCTAAGAAAATCACTGTCTTTTGTCTGTCGATTCACCATGACCATAAACTCTTATCATTTGAAAAAAATGAACAATCAATAATTAGCGATAACCATGGTACTGTATTTATACGCTGTAGATGACTAGCTAACGCTCACTATCTATGTACACAACATATGCATATATGCATTAGATTGTTATGAGCTGAATTTGAGTGAAAATCATGCCTATGTTACGAACTTCTGAACAAATGAATGGGGCAATGTAACATTAGCAATGATTATGTATCCAATAATGCGTATAATTGTCCTGTGGATGAGTCCAAATACTTTTCTGAAAGTATTTGCTCTTGTCTATACACTGATCTGTGTTTCATTTTTCTAACCTATGATTTTGATACCAAAACTTTCAATTAAAGAAAAGTAATTGTGTTTGACAATTTTTTATCTGGTAGACAATCGTTCAAAGATGCAGCCAATAATCATAGTGAATCCCCAAGAGGAGATCAATACTTTTCAGATGATGTATGATACTTTTGTAATCAAATGAACTGAGTGGCTGCAGACACTGAGATATTTCAGCAGTTGTAGTGATGCAGCATTAATTTTGCTAAAGAGTGTACATTACTCATCAGAAAATGTTATTGATTACAACACAAGTCTGCAAGCGATATATGGACTCATCCAGGGATGTGAATCTTCCGGATTTCCATTTTTTTCAACTCTTATCCTTAGCTTCGATGCAGGGCAAAAGATGAACGTCGGGTCGGGATCGAGTATGATCGTTCATCTTTAGTATGGGAATTTCAAACGAATAGTTTTGATTAGCAGGAGTTGAATGACTCACCATCAAGAATTTTGATGTAATAATTAGCCCAATGAGGCCTAAAATGAGCCAGAAGGGCCTCACGATGGATTACATACGAATGTCAGGATGGGCCCTTTCAAGGCATGAAATGTTATTATTGACCTCATGAAGCATTTGATTTAATAATAGGTCCTTTGACACATTGGATGCAATAAATGGCACTCTAAGAAATTGACTGGGATACCTTGCTTCGAAGCATGAAGACATGTAGGCTTAATGCACATACTGTACATGACTTGCAAGACTGTTTCTAGACACATTCAGGGCTCTATATCATGCACCCTATTGTTCTATCAGTATAAATGTTTAATATTTCAGGATTTTATTCATTTAAGAGTATTTCAGAACTTTGATTACTTGGAGCGACTAAAGAAATTGAAACACATTGACATATTTCAGTGAACGTTGTCTACCCTGTTTTCGAGTTAGGAACTATTCAATCAGTGTTTTCGTCAATATGGCCATGCTTCAATCATTTTCCATACTGATGACATTCATTTCCTCCTCAATTTATAGTTCAGTGTTACCGATAAATCATTCACTCTGCTTCCATTTCAGATGGCCGTTGGAAAATTTGCTCCTCAATTTTCTGGATTTCAACAGCAAGATGCGCAAGAATTGATGGCATTTCTGCTAGATGGTTTGCATGAAGATTTGAATAGAATTCAGAAGAAGCCCTACGTTCAGGTGAAGGATTCTGACGGAAGAGATGACGATGTGAGTTATGTTCATGGTCTATTTACTTTCGATCGAAACAATAATTTTTTAAATTTACGAGACATTATTTCTTACATGATATCAAAGCGTGCTACATCGAGACAAATTTTCTGTTTTTCACAACTGGGGATGGAAAGTTTACCTTGGGTTAACTTTATCCGAATTTTTTGTGGCCTGTTGAATCAAACAATCTTACATTGAAAGTATCAATGGTTAACAAGTCTCCAAGCTTTCGTGACTCAGCGCTGATAGGAAACATTACTCACTAAAAATAGAAACCTATGTGATTTTCTTAGATTTTCAAAAGTTTTTCTTCATTCGTTTTCATTTACAATCAACATTATTCAATATCATTTATAATGACAACGGTTGCAACGTTCGTTGAGGTTAATTGTTTTTCATCACTACATGGTTTTGTCATGTCAGCTATCGAGACATCGTTAGTCGGAAGAGCCGTCTTACCTAAGCATCTGAGTTGAGAATCGACAATATGACTACTTTTAGTGACTTTGAAATCGAATCAGCAGGCAATGACAGTTTGACAATAAGTACCGGCTAACTTGTAACAATACCTTGACTGGTATCTCAACATGATTTTCAAAATTGCCCTGATTTCACGATTGATTAATTAAGATCGTTGTTTTGAAATTAATGTTTCTGTAGCAAATCCTACTGGAATGATTTAACTTGGATAAAAATGCCATGTTGATAAATGAGAGATGAGAGTCCAACTAGAACAATATTACATCAAAAGTAAGAAAAGTTGCGTGTACGGAGAGCGAAATGACGCCCCTGTAGATGGGAAAGTTTTCCAGCACTCATTGACAATTACCTATTTTCACTGCGATGGAGATCGGAGAAACATTGACGAAGATACAAAATGAAGTTCTTGTCCTCATTAATAAATCCGATGCGGGAATCAAGCCACTTGAAAATCTTGGGTTGTTTCAATCTCATTCTACTGCGCACTTCAGTTTTTACTAAGTTTCGGTGCAAATGTCTTTATGCGGAGGTGAGTGAACACTGTTGCTAAAGCCGAATGGACTAGCCTTCATGTGCTGGAACCACAGAATTAAATATTTTGTTTATCTGCTTCGGTTTGCTAGAAGTGTGATTAATACGAAGTCGCCGGCACATCGGAGAACCTATTAAGTGGGCAAAAAGGAATTCCTAATGCCTTAGAGTTATGAAAAAAAGTCGTGCGTCGCTTGCGGATTAATGTGAGTTCCAGCAAAGTGCTTCGATTGCCAAAATTCCTTCAGATTCGAAGAATTCAGATCATTGCGCACAAGTTTTCTCCATAATGTTGGCCCCTCCGATCATTATTAAAGAAACTAGCAGGCGTACGGAAATTAGTTCACTTGATGTTTTCACATCCTCTCTTCGGCATTTCTCACTGTATAGTGCATACATTGAATCGAATGTTACCCCGACACGATGTGTGTGTTGCAGGGTTGTAACCGGTTGCCGGTTGACCGGCGCCGGTTACCGGTTGGGTTGGGTTGAGGTTTTGCCGACCGGCACCGGTTGAAAAACCGGTCGAGGATCATCCAACAAATTTTCAGATTCTTGAAAAATGATTGAACAATTTTAAAAGTAAGCGAATATTTGTTCAAAGGTAGTTTACATGTATGATTATCCCTCCGCATGATCTGGTCATGAAAATTGAGTTGTGGTTAGAAGGCTCTATGAGTATTTTTATTTTCTACATCGGTCTACTATGTTACATGACAAATCGAAAATAGACCGATAACTTAAAATCGATGTGGTCAGTCGATTTAGTTATGCTTGTGACATCAACTAATAACTCCGATGATTATGATTGGTGGTAGGGGGCCTGTAGGTTGTGTTTGTTATCATTCAGAGGTCGGATAAACTATAATGTATGAGAAATCTCTTGTTCTGTTATCCCATCAGTCAAGACGGCTGCTGCTGTGAATGTGGAAATCCGACTACAGTAGACTATTGATATCACATTTGACGTTCACATCTCGTCAGCTCAACATGATTGGGCAATTCATCTAATCAAGTGACGTCATTCCGAGTTACCTCTGTTCTCTATCTTCGCTTTGGTATAAAGATATCTTATCACGTGATATCCCGGTTAATACTCTGCTAAGCAACAAACCATTCATTATCAATGTTAGATGAAGTTGTGTTTAGTTAGGACAAACGAGTTCCACTCATGACAACGGCGATGGCCAACATGGACCCAGATAAGCTGTCATCAGAAATGATAACGTCAATGCTTAAGAAAAAGGAACTGATTCTCAAGAAACACAGCAGCACACATGAAGTCTGGAGGAGTATGTCACTGATATGCACACTACTTCTACAGATGAATCAGAACATATTTTGGGATGGTGCGCGTGTAACCACTGTTATCGTGGCTTCAGAACTCATAGCAAGGCTGACTGTGAAGGTCGTCGAAAGAACTTTGGTCTGAGCACACTTACAAGACACGTATCGAACTGCCCAAAGAAGTCATCAACTCTAAATTCTACGTCATCATCCAGTGGATTGACTAATAAAGTACCTCCAACTCAAAGTGGTATGATGCGGTATATTTTCAATAAGCGTGGAATAACATCAGATGTTCAAGAGCGTCTTAAGAGAGCTGAAGCTATGTTTGCTGTCAGTTCCTCTAGCAGTTATCGATCAGTAGAAAACCCAGGTCTCAAACAGTGGCCACCGAATGCATCGCAATCGGTGCAGAATTCGGAAAGATACCTATCGAAAAACATATGGTATGGAAGAAATACAATCAAGAAGTGTGCACCGACTCAATTCAGTCTTTCATATCCAATATAAAAGATGTATAACATGAACCAATCGCACGCGGTGAAATAGCATGTACTACAGATCTGTGGACAGACGAAGTTAACCCGCGACACTATCTCGATCTAACTGCCTTCTGGAAAAGTGAAATTTTCAACTTGAAACATTACTATGTTGAGATGTAAAGTTTTTCCGGATGAACGAAAGACCGGGGAAAATATCGCCAAAGAGTTACATGATATTTTTGATGAATTTGGATTACTAAAAGGAAAAACTTTCATTACTACAGATTGTGGTGCAAACATTGTAGCAGCGTTGCACGATGAGCCGAGACTTGCATGTTTTGCTCATCGATTGAATACTGTGCTTCATGATGGATTTTCTTCGACAGAAGCAGAGTGCGAATCTTTTCGCTGTTTTAACTCAGCTGTTCGCGACCTTATTTCATACATACATCGTTCAGGTATTTCTCAAGAGTCATTCCCAATCAAAATCAAGCGTTACAGTGGTACGAGGCCATGGCGATCATACTACTCAGTTCATATTGCACTTGCGCGCTCATATGCCTGTCTTCAGGAATCTTTATCTTCTGTTGGCCAAATTCATCGACTGAGCAATATTTCATGTGATTTGTGTACAGCTATCGCTGATCATTTCTCTCAATATAATTCTGTGTTTGATTTTCTAGAATCCAGTAATACGCCGACTTTGCAGAATGTACTACCTTCATACTATCTAGTTAGAGATAAAATTTGTTCAGCTGTTATCACCGATTCAATTGTTATATCGACTCTGAAGAAGAACATTAAGAAATCTCTTGATTCCAAATACTGGACGAATATTAAGGCAACACATGTTCTTGCAACTGTTTTTGACCCAGGCTTCAGGCAATTGACTTTTATTCCTGAACTCAAAGATCGCGATACCTTGTTGAAGGACTCAATGGCAAATCTTCAAGTGCTAGCAGCAGACGTTTTCACAATCAATGATTCACAAAATCAAAGACAAGAGGAAGAAAGAGTAGAGAAACGGCCAAGGATTACCGTTGAAAATAGCACTACCGAAATTGACCCCTTCGCCTCGATGAGAAATAGTAGGCCTACATCAGATAATGAGTCTATTCACAGGAATACATGTATATCGGACAAAGTGAAGTATGAGCTTCAGCGCTATACTAAAAGTGAGCGAATAACTTCGGATTCAAGGAATCCATTGATTTTTTGGCAGCGAGAGCGGGATGCATTTCCACTGTTATCGCAGATAAGCCGTCGGATTTTCGTGGCCCAAGCATCAAGCGGAGAAAGTGAGCGACATTTTTCTATCGCCGGAAAGATAGCCTCCTCCGATCGATTTTTACTATCGGCAAGCAGTGTCGAAAACTTTAGTTGTGCTTAAAGAAGCTCATATTAATGGTCTTTGGTAGTTGACGTGAATGTTACTTGCATATCCAATCAGTTTTCATATTGATTCATAGAATTCTTATGAATTAATTTTGTAATTATAACTCAGTCTGACATGAACGTACGTTTTTGCAATACTAAATCTCACATGATAAAGATTAAACAATCATTGGTAACGTATCTGTAAATGCCAGATCCACTTTCTAAATTATTTCATTTTAATATTTAATTCATGAATTGAAATGATGATTGTTATAATAATATAATCGTAATATATTACTAATATAATTACCAATACATAACTATATACATGTATAATAAAAATGTATTGTATATATATATATATGAGCAAAAAACATGTCATTAGAAAATTGCCGGTCGACCGGCCGGTTGGGTTGAGATTTTCCACACCGGTTACCGGTTGGGTTGGGTCGAGTAAAACCTGACCGGTTACAACCCTGGTGTGTTGCTGTGTGCGAAGTGATATCACAGCAGCACGCACGCATCTCTCACTGGCTCTGGTGTCCCCTGCTGACAGCTTATTGTTTGCCATTTCCAATAGCAAGCGATACATGAATTATCCATTTGAGAAAGAGCAAGTTGTCTAATCCTGTGATGTGCCATTTCGATATTAAGGTTACATATAACTCTTCCTTTCTAGGAAACCGAAGCGCGCGCAGATGAATCTAATTCTGTGGCTGAAACTCTCATCTTGCTAACCCTATCAGGACCGGGCGATTTTTAGCGCCGAAGAAGGGGGGAGGGCGAAATAATTTTTTTTCTTGAAAACAGGGTAACCATCTGTTTCGAATCTCCTTTTTCGAATGGTTGTGCCTATTTTGCATGATTCGAAGACTTTCATACCAAAAATTCAAATTTAAAATTAGCATTTTCAATTTTTTCATGAATCTATGCATTTTTTTTGACTCTTCAAAAATTGCTCATTACAGCCGAAGCATTTCTGCAAACTTTTACTCAAGTATATCTATATGATGTTATAAGTTTGATATTCTACGTTACTTTTAGTACTATGAATAGCAATTTGAACGTAAATAATGTCTTTCCATTTATTATTGCATCTTTCTATCTTTACAAATGTCTCGTTCTAATGACTCTGGCTATGAAGACAAGGTTTTAATACATTCCGAATCCGTACAGAAATAAGTCCGTATGAATCATAGTATGAAAAGGTATGAAAAATAGTATGACAACGCATACGTATGTGATAACATACTATGAAACATAGTATGTACAAGTATGAATAATGCATACGTGTGTATAAACATACTATGAAACATAGTATGCATAAATATGAATAGCGCATACGTATGTATTAACATACTATGAAACATAGTATGCATAAATATGAATAGCGCATACGTATGTATTAACATACTATGAAACATAGCATGCATAAATATGAATAGCGCATACGTATGTCTTGACATTCTATTTAACATACTATGAATAAAAATGTATTACGCATACGTGGTGACGTCAAAAAGTATCCGGACTCGATATGAAAGAAGAAACTACAATATTTTAATTATAATTTTTGGAAAGAGCATCCATTATAGGTATAGAAAATTGCTTGTTTTGACATTGGATTTAATCAACTATATTTTTGTACAGTTTCTTTAAATTTTTACTGTATTGGCTCATTTTTTTCGAGTTTTAACTTTTCATTGATACAAATGTTAAAATATTTGGCGCTTTTTGAAGCTTTCTTACACCTAATGATATCAAAAACACGAAATTATTTGTCAAAACTTTTATATCAAAAACTTCTCGTTACAGGTAACACAAAATTTATTAAAGTTTTTCGATGTAACTTCCATTTTGCTCCACACATTTCCGCCAGCGATGAACCAGTTGCAAAAGTCCTTCGCGAAAAAAATGTAAGGGACGAGAAGAAAAAAATTCCATAGCAGCAGCGCGAAGTTCCTCTTTGTTTTCAAATCGCTGCCCTTTGAGGTGATTCTTGAGGTGTCGAAAAAGCCAATAGTCGCTGGGAGCTAAATCAGGACTATACGGTGGATGTTGGAGTTGTACAAATCCCACTGACTCTACTGCATCGCGACTTCGTTGACTCGTATGAATCGGCGCATTATCGTGCAGCAAATACAAAGTCTGTCCACGTGGAGTACGTCGACGTCTTCGAGCATTTTTGATTTGGGTAGGATAAAATTCGGAATCGATTCTTGTCCCTCGATCGACAAACTCCAAGTGAACAAGGCCGTGCCAGTCCCAGAAAATCACAAGCATGAAACCTCTCCTGTGAGTCGCTACGGTACGAAGTTTTCGAGTGGCTGTCTCACCAGGAAACTTGTATTCTTGCGAAGAGCGACGATCTTCTGGCGAGAAGTTTTTGATATAAAAGTTTTGACAAATAATTTCGTGTTTTTGATATCATTAGGTGTAAGAAAGCTTCAAAAAGCGCCAAATATTTTAACATTTGTATCAATGAAAAGTTAAAACTCGAAAAAAATGAGCCAATACAGTAAAAATTTAAAGAAACTGTACAAAAATATAGTTGATTAAATCCAATGTCAAAACAAGCAATTTTCTATACCTATAATGGATGCTCTTTCCAAAAATTATAATTAAAATATTGTAGCTTTCTTCTTTCATATCGAGTCCGGATACTTTTTGACGTCACCACGTATGTATGCATTATCATAGTATGAAACATAGTATGCATAAGTATGAATTTCGCATACGTATGTATTAACATACTGTGAAACATAGTCATAATTGATTATTTAAATTCATACCGTATACACACATACTACATGTTATTGTGCAGGAGTAATCTATGTTGGGTAGCGACAATTTTTTCTACTATGATGTTTGATGCGTAAGCCGAATTTTGTGCCCATGCTGAATGATGCCGGTGATTATCAGTCATCTATACATAATTAATGAGTGATATCAAATATAACTTTCGTTGAATATGTTTCATAATGTTCATAATGTTGTTGTTCAACTTCCTGATGAACGACGTACCCATATCTCAGGTCATTGGAAATAATTATTTTTCATTTAATTATCTTTGTCTAGTATTAAATAACTATTTTGCTATCATATAATGACATTATTTGCAGATAACGAATTCGTCAATAGTTCAGATTTTTGTGATAATGAAATTCTTTCATATATATGTATATATTGTTCATGCTTTTCAGATACTTTATGCAAAACGTCTTTGCTACAAGCTGAAAATTTCATCTGAGACGATTTTATCAAACACGTATGGTACTTAATGCATGCAATTCTGAAATATTACTCATTGTTTTCCTATGATTATTAATGCAATAATGATATTTATGGAGCTTCCACAGTATCTCCACAATATTTCAACGTGTTTTGAAAATGATAGTGAAAACCTACTGATGATGCCCAACACATCGATTTTGTTTTATTTTTAATGCATAAATGATTCATTTATGTATATTTAGTCTAACCAAGAATTCATCGAGTTGGATCCTTCTCATAATTGCATGACCTACATGCATTTTTTACATAACATGATGATATCATAAGTATTTGATTAACGATTACCATGCATATAAGAGCAGGTATTATTCTTGTTTAAACGAAATAATAACGTGTCTTGTAGCTTTCTTTTGCTCAAAGAATTAGTTATTCAACGAGTTTACTTTTGAAAAGTCTCATGTGTGTTGTGGATCTCTACAATGTCAGTAAAAATTTGAAAGTCCATTTTTGAGTAATCTAAAAGTTAAATATAAAAGTGTTACTAATATAATTTCCTTGAGTTGCCATTGATTAAGCACTATTTTGAACACCAACACATTTAAGATAAGAAATTCTATCAAACATGATTCATGAAAGTAATAAAAGCTAATTCAATTAGTTTCGAAAAATATTGTTGATATTTATTTTGATTATTTATCTTTCCTATTATTGCTTGAGAAATTGCCACCTTATCATAAACGTGTATAATTCTTTTATTAGTGTGTCATTGTATCTGAAGTTTTCCATCATGCCCATCAGGGTTGTCCAGTCTAACTCAGAAGGCTCCTGGTTCCTTTCACTTCTCTAATAATAAGCATTAGTTTATTTCCATTGAAAGCACAAATGAACTTGTATGAACGTCAAAACAATAAACTTCACACTGTCTTGACGTGGGAGCATTATTATTAGCTGCTTGCATTACAGGTAGCGGTAACGGATTCTTTTAAGATTGTTTATACTACTGAATGCTAACGAGTTGCTTCACTTTCTTTTTTTATCTTCTGCTTAAGGGTTTATGGTACCGTCCTCTTCACTCGAACTTTGATATTAAAAAATCATACAAAAATGTTTATCTTTGATCAAATGGGTACGTCGTTCGTGTGTTATAACAAATGAATGCCATAAATGTGATTTTAACGTATGAGAAATTGTAATTATTTTGATCTTAAAATGATGCTAATAGCTGTCTCCCTCATGATATGTTCTCTAATCTAAATCAGTTGACTTGCTACATTTGACATGTTACCGGAGAGACAAGGTGCTTTTGACTTTGTTCCCTTTCAGATTAAAATACGACATATTGAATACAGAAGGCATGTTATTATTCATATGATAAGTGGTGCATATAATAATGAATTCATGCTGTTATAGAATATATGTGCAACATCAAAACATATGTGCTTATGTATGATATTCCTTCGTACGATATACTGCTGTATGCATATATGTTGCATTTTTATGTCAGGAACATACTCTGAAAACTCACGTGTGTTTTAGGATGAGTATACGTACCTATTTTCATAGCATATTTCTTTGTATGATTCATGCGCAAGGCACGACAACGCGTTACATGCTCTTAGTACGTCTCATACCATGTTTCGTATGTCTGTTCCATACTATGTTTCACATCATGTTTTCACAGCGTGTGCCATATGAGTATGCATACTATTTTCATAATATGATTCATACTATGTAAAGTCATAGTATGAATCGTACGTACATATGTTAGGGTATGGCCCAACAGAGCGCTACATGTTCATATTATGTTTCATAGTATGCTTCATACGTCTGTTCCATACTATGATTCATACTACGTTTTCACAGTGTTTCTGGTATGAATACGTATATGATTTTTCATGGTATGTTTCATAGTATGATTTTGCTGAGTATTATTTAGGGTATGCTTCATACTAAGTTTCATACTATGTCAAGTCATAGTATGAATCATACGTATGCCAGGGTATGGCCCGACAGAGCGTTACATGTCCATAGTATGTTTCATACTATGTTACATACGTCTGTTTCATACTATGTTTCATGCGAATGTTTCATAGTATGATTCATACCAATTTTTTCTGTACGGGAATGCAATCTTTCGAATGATGATATGTATTTTGCATTATTCTGTGGGTTTCATATCTAAAAATTCACATCAAAACTTCACATTTTGCATTTACATGTACATGTATACATTACATGTTCAATTATGCATGTATAATGTTCATGTACTCATTTTGGGAGATAAGATGAATGTGTATGTTAAAAATTTTGAATTGCACATGCATAAATATCATGTAAATATGATGCAGAGACATTAAATCAATAATCAATGCTACACTAAATGAAAGCCATCAAAAAAAGTACTTTTAAAAATGACCTCTAAAACTGACCTTGCAGTAAGTCAATTTTGCCCAAACTTTTACTGATTGTTCAACAGACATGCAAACTAAAAGTCACAAAAAATTTAGCTTTTATCTGACTTATTTTAGGAGATATAAAAAGATAGGATTAAGGTTAGTGACCTCTATCGAGATGGTGGCTTTCACAGGTGGACTGACTGTGCAATTCAGCATCAAAACTGTGGACCTTAACCTAATGAGCTATTCTGTCTTCTAAATCCGGTATATACCACCTCCTTACCAATGGCTCGGCTCTGTGCATAATACTTGAGAATTTTCAATTTCATAATGTAGATTGTAGATTGATATTTTTGCTTTTGGAAGCAGCTGAAATTTTACTGTAATTACTGTATTACTGTGATAATTCTGGTCTTTTTGCTTTGTAGGTCGTGGCAAATGAGGCGTGGGAGAACTATCTGAAGCGAAATGATTCGATCATAGTGGACTATTTCCATGGGCAACTTCGGTCTGAGCTGATCTGTCCAGAATGTAACAGAGTATCTGTCACATTTGATCCCTTTTGTTATCTGAGTCTTCCTATGCCTGCCGAGGAGTCATTGGTAACTGTATCTCTACAACGGCATGGAGTATCACACCTAACCAAGTATTCATTCCGGGCAGAACTCGATATTTCTTATCGACAATTCTTGAAACAACTTCGTTTAGTGGCGGGTCTCCCTTCGGACACTGTAAGTTGCTATTGAAAATTTTGTCATTTTGCTTTAATTTAAATGAAAATCATCATCCTCTAGGAATCTCAGTTAACTACATAAAATAAACTAAAATTAACCCTACTGTACAAAATATAGCTGCAATGAATAAATTTGTAATGAATTTTGAAGAAAAGAAAATAAAATACATGCGAAACTACAGTATGGGTACTGAACTTGGTAGAATCGACCTGCGTCTCACCTGGAACTACTCCATAAAGAAAATCACATAAAAAGAAAGATATTCATAAGATCATTCAGAAGAAAGATAAGATCATCACAACAGGAAGTAATATCTGAAATGTTAGATTGAAGCGTAGTTAGTATGGGGTTAGGCGGCTAGACTATGTTCCCCTAATCATCTTAAAATATCCTTTAGGCGACGAGCATTCACTAAATCTAACAAATGGAATATCTTCTGTTTGTAAACTGATCGAATCTATAGGAGAAATGAAGCTTTTGCTCTTAATATCATCAACATTTTAAAAAATTGTGCGTGGTGTACCTTAATTGAAACGTGAAACACAGGTAGACCCATGGACCTTCTTTTGGGTGAAATAGGTTTCCTTTGATATCATATCGACGGTTTTGATAAGTAATGTATGTGGAATAGTATTTTGCCATAAGAATCCGTATGAAAAATGCATATCCTGATCATTTATAGGCCTAATTCTTTATATTTTTTTCAGTCGAAAAGTTGAGAATCACTATATTTACTGGAAGTCTTTTCCATCTTCAGGAATTGTTTCTCATCGAACCCATTCGGCACTATTCTGCACCAAATTGTCGACTGTATCCACCGTCTGGCGATCTGGAACACACGGACCGACAGCCTTCACCTATCACTGATCAGTCGAGCTATCGAAGTCCGTACAGCTTTGTGGCTTTTGAAATCAAAGACCGACGAAAAGAAGATCATTTAGTATTGGTCGAAACACAGGGCAGCAGTTCTCCTCGATATTTTGTAGTCAAACTCCGATCACCGACCAATGACACTAAAGAGAATCTTTTGTACGCTGCAATGGCTGATCGACTGCTCCCTTACATGCCGACGGAGGTGGTGAAGACGACATTGAAGAGGATCAATGATCGCACTAAAGCTACCCCGAACAATGATGATAGCAATGAAATGGAAGAAGATCAACCGGAACCAATGGACGGTGTCGACGAAGAGCTGAATGACGAACTTCGATGGGAGGACTTAAGTCAAGAAGATAAGTCGGATGTGGGACGCTCGTGGTTCAAGTTTGAAAAGAATTCTCACGGCTCATACGCGACATTCGCAGGCGAGTATTACCGCAAGCAAATGACGGTATTGCCTAGACAAGACAGGGCAGGGCGTAAATAGATTCTCGTTCACTCACTCATCCCTTTTTGCGTCCTTGTGGTCTAGGGGATGTTGCGTTGGCCGGTTCTGCTTGATGATGTTGTTATCTCGGAGACATGTTTGGTCAAGCAGGTGGCTGCAGTGACTCTGTGACGACGAGACTTATGTGTGCATGGAAGAATTTTCGAGAACTCCTTCCTATTCTTGCGAACGGCACCATTCCCTTCCGAAGTCGAGGCCGTGTTTTCAACGTAAAAAATGACCGGATTTTTTGGCAGCTTCGGGAAAAGTTTTCAAGAGACAGTGACAGCACTGTCCCAAAGCGTAGTGATTCGGTTGTCCGAATTCCCTGCAATATCAACTTAGCATAGCTATCTAGGAAGCCAAATGCACCACCAGAGGTAGAGCTCCAGTGACGTACGGCCATTTTAGACGCCTGTTGCGACACAGGAGCGTGCAGGAATTTGAATACATCAGCAACAAGAGCGAACGAATTTAGATGTAGAGCACAAAATTTGATTTGGTCAATATGATAATCAAGAAATATTGTTTCCAATGAAAGTCATTTGACTGACCACTCCCGGGAAACAACATTTTCGGTCTCATCGATAGAAAGTTTATTTTAAAAACCACGACGGGCCTTATGCGTCCTGCGCCTTCTCAGGTCGATAGTATAACAGTGTCTGCGGCCGCTGTGTGAAGGTTTATAAAGAGACATGAGTGCTGAAGTGTGTTGCTTGTCCAATATGAGATGATCGAAATGTAAAATCAGACTGTAGAAAGGTAATTAATGTCTCCTATTGATCGTAGGCTTCAGCTGTGTGATTGCTTTTGCTTCGGCTATATCTTATGTCTCGATAGTTTGTGATTTTATCAACGAAGTCGACCCGGTGATTCCCGATGCCGCCTATGCTATTATGTATTTTGTGCTAAATGTTCATATAAAGCGCTGGTCGATGAAAGGTTATTTATGGCTTTCTTGTGTTCTAGATGCCTTGTAATAAATTTGCGGGTCTTGCCAATATAAATTTCACCACAAATGATGCAGGTGTATTTATAGACTACGTGCTTGCCATTGCAGTTAAATTTACTTACGCTCCTGCAAACTTCGCCATCGCATTTACAGTTTTTACAAATATTATTTTTATTTACGTTTGTCGAACTCATTGATTAGTTTTACCGGCGAATTGTATTTCTTAATTGCTTCATTTATGTCCCTGTTACATTTGTCGCTAATTAAAAGTAACTTTAAAATCGACATGTTAGTAAAGAAAATTTTAGTCTGTTTTGCTATTTTTAATTTTTGTCTTCTTGCTAATTTCGTTTTAGTTTTTCCGTTCTCCAACAGAATATTTGAAAACTTTCACTTTCTACTTTTTCTTCATGTAGGACAAAAGTCTTTTCTTAATGTAAATTAAAGCTTGTGTATTAGCAAATTTGAATCTCCGATCAGTGCTGATAAGTCACTGTATAACGAAACACAGCGTCTGCTGTTGCTAGAAATAGTGCTTTTTGTTCAAGTCAGCAGACATTCTTCAAAATTACACTGCTTGCATCCATCACTTCTCAGACTGTGATTATTCTGATGTTCTCATCCCACTACGCGATACATTATAAAAAAATCGATTGGATGTATTTGTGAATACAGAAACTGCTGTCATGACAATTAGATTTTCTAGATGTCATTAGTTATTCTATTTTGCCGTTCCGTTAACAGTGATATTTTTCGCTAGTATTCCTATAATATTTTATCGAATGATATGATGAGCAACATTGATCTAACAGCTTTGATCCATCTGTTTTGCAGAGTATCAAGGTCTGCGACCCTCCGTGCAACTTGATCGAATCAAGTTATATGAAACCAAAGAGCATTCATCGGTTGAAGAAGCGAAACGACAGAAAGGAGTCAATATTTCTAAATGCATCGAATTATTCACGAAGAAGGAAACTCTTGAGAAAAGAGATTCTTGGTTCTGTAATAAGTGCAAGGAACATGTGCGGGTAAGTGCGTGTATTTGCTTGAAGCAACATGATGACAAAATGTATTTTGTTCATCATTTATTTATTTACTCATTGCTGAATAAAAGATTTTAATTATCAATATATTTTGTACAGCAATTCTAAGTCTTTTTACACTTATTTCTCTGACATGGCAAAAAAATATTTATTCGCTTGCCATTTATTATTCATTATGGATGCTAAACCAGAAGCGATATGAATGGGACCATTCCAGTCATCAATAATGAAGTAGTTGTGTAGTAATTTACAGGTGTTACATACGGGTCGCGTGTATGATGAGCCAGGGATGCCAAATATTAATAAAATATAAATTATGATTAAATAAACCTTGTTTATTCTAGGAAGCACGCAAAGTTGATGCCTTCCATGTGGCCGAGTTCTATTTATCACACTCTCATTCTTATGTGCTGAGACTTTACCTGACCATTTTAGAGACCTGCATTTCATTGAGTTGCTGACAATTTTACCGGATGATGTTTCAGTTGGACTCTTCGAGTGACTTAATTGTTTTTCATTTCAGGCAACGAAAAAGTTCGACCTGTGGAAATTACCGAAAGTATTGGTCATTCATTTGAAGAGGTTTGGCAGCGCTCATCGTGTTTGGAGGAGTAAATTGAATACAAAGGTTGCTTTTCCCTTAGAGTAAGTTGTTTTCCATGTATTTCAACACGACTCATATGTTTTATCATCGGAGAAGTGTGCATATTTCAATGACTTCTTTTGCAGAGACTTCAATTTGGATGCATGGGTGAAGAATGATCGACATAACCATGATTACAGTCTGGTGTCTGTTGTCAACCATTATGGCAGCATGGGAGGAGGTCATTACGTCGCTAATGCGTTGAATTGTAATGACAATAACTGGTACAACTTTGATGACTCATCAGTAACGAGGATTAGTCGCGATCAAGTTGTTGTAAGTTGAATGCACTGTGTATCAGCTATCTTTGATTTTAATATTAAAAACTGTTGTGTGATATATGTATCAAGTGTTATGCGGCGAAGGTGGTGATGAACATGCACTTGAGGAAATGTAATAAGAGCGATGTGTTCATCAGGTGTCCGTTCACGGAAGGTTGATTCCAAATTGAGAAAAACTTTCAGTAAATGTATATACCTGTTGCATATACTCGTACATGGACAATGGACATGATATTGATAGCTAATACGTGTGACTAACGTAGAGAAATCGTAGTGCTGACGTGCACATAATATAGAATGTATATCGTGCATATATTGATAACATACTCGATCGGTGTTCTTTCCCTAGAATTCCCATAACGTTGTTAAGACTCATCGACATCATGGCATCAAAATTCTGTGTATGTACAAGCTAATCTCAAATATAGCTGAAAATTCTCACACAGAATCTCAGCAATATTTTGCAATGAATTAGCTACACGCATATTTTTAAAGAATTTTCACCCTTGGTACATCTGCAAGCTGTGAACGAAGATAGGGATTACTCAATGAAAAAATGGTAATAAATTATATTATTTGAAATAAAAAGCAAGATAATTCTAAACTGATTAACTAGTCCCCACAAGAAACCTGTTCTTACACCCACTTCTAGTTCAAGGGGCCGGTAAGATGTGCTTGAGGGAGGCCGGTCCATAGATGACAACAATGCTCCATCAAAGGACAAACAGTGGACTTTATGCGTTGACAGAGACTACCAATGCGTTGCCTGCTTGCTGATGGACTGGATGCACGGTTTTCATGACAAGTCTTTGGTCCTTGACAAGCTAGTCGGTCATTGGACTTGAAGAGTGTCGTGTCATCAGCATACATCACCAGTTTACTGACTGGGCAGTCTGGGAGGTCATTGATGCACACAGAAAGAGTGGGTCCTAAAATTGACCCTTGAGGAATTCTTGCATTGACAAACTTGGTGGGAGACTTTTGGCCATTCATGACGACAGTAGTCTGTCTGCAACTAGGGAAAGAAGTTGATGGAGTTGATTAACAACTCCATGACTTATAGGCTTCTCAGAGGAGTCCATTAATACCAGACTTTATCGAATGCCTTGGAAACATTCAGGGCAACTGATTTCGTCTCACCTTGTGTGTCAAGAATGCCACTCACATGTTAAGTGACATAAGAAAGAAGATCTGCAGTTGATCGAGTGCCTGAAGCCATACTATCCTTCTTCCAGAGGGTTATAAGTTTCAAGGAAATTAAGAGCATCGTGGTTAATCACTGCCTCAAAAATCATGCCAGCAATTGGAAGCAGGCTGATATGACGGTAAATAGATAGAAACTGTCAATTTAGGAATGAAGCCCGTTATTTTACTTTGCCTGAGCTACCCTAGAAACGTAGAGAATAATCATCCGACGGATTTCGGTGCTGCTAACAACGCTTGACGGATGATTGCAATGAAGCTTAAAAATATTTTACTGTCCCTGTCTGCGTTGTGCAGGCATCCGATTACTGAGGGCTTGTTCATATGGAAATTCTTGAATTAGGAGTTTAAGGAAATACGAATTTTAATCGGTATGACTATGGATAAAGATGCATTTTGATGCTTTGCTTAAGCGGCAAATGAGTTTTCTCTCCCTGTTGCTCACAAGTATCAATCACATAAAATATTTCATTTCTACATTGGTTTATTGTGAGCGAATTATACCTAGACACTGTCCCTGCTTAACATGGTAAATTGCTGTTGTGTTTTCGATTGCAAGAAAAGCGACGCATTTAGATATAGAGTTTGAAATGCCATCAGCCAATCAGAATCTATCTCCAAATATGCGCACGTCTATTCGATATTCTTTTGTCAATGACGGAAGGGAGAAGGACACTTCACTGAAGTAAATAGTTGATCAACAGAAGGCACATTGTTTCAGTGGAGAAAACGTGTGATTCTTGAACTTGACGTCACTCAGCTAGGCATGTGACGTTATTTTGCATTCAAACCGCTTGTGTTTTTACCAAACATTCGATCGATTTCTGCTTCGAGATACTTCAAGGTATCTGTAACATTTATATCATCAAAATAAGAACTTCTAATTGAAAATGCATTTTATTTGAAAGAACACAAGCTTTTTGTATGTCACGTGATATTGTCTGTGTACACCCTCCCGCATGTGATACCGCGTGATATACCGGTTCAACCCCCCTCTCCCTTGCGCATCACGTAATATGAGCACGAACCCTTTGTTAAAGCAAGCTAAAATTCTTATTTAGCTTTAATCGCTATTCTGGATTTAATGCGCTATTTCTGGATTTCCAGGACCACCTACGAGATTTTCCTTTCTTTCACGTCACCACTCTCCCATTAGGGGCTTGGACGGCAGGTATCTTAATCCTAAAACAGTCAAGTTACAAATAAATAAATAGTCTAATTAGTATTCAGTTGAAAATATCAGGCCAAATTTGCTCACATAAACCGTCAGGTCATTAATTAGTTTTAATATTTTGAAATTTTCGTTTCAGTCACAAAATGCCTACGTGCTGGTGTACGTACGAAAGGATCTTCTTGCGCGACCCCAATCAACGGACTTGATGGAAGTTGAGTAATTTCTTAATATCTCCGGTTTCAATGTTTGCGAGTGCGAACTGGTACATCATTCATCTTGGATTATTCTGCGATTTTGTGATCACATCATCTCGTGGTGCCGTGAAATGGTACGCAACCATGGACTTGACATTTTGGCATATTGACTATGGCCTATGCTGATTGAACAGAGTTTCGCGCATTTTTTCTTTCCATCTACCTGGGGAGGGTGATGATTAAGTAAAAAGCGTGTCTTGTGATACGAGCCATAAACGAATGTGTTTACCTGACCCTGGCTTCGATGTACTATATCCTATATAACATATTGTCCTGCGCCCTACTTCCGTCTTGTTGACTCATCTCAGAGTTGACTTCGCTCAGAGGGAGTAATGATGTAAACCGGTAGAATGGGAGTCAATCCATTTCCAAGATGGATTCTTATTTGCACCAAATAATTGACTTACTCAGAAGTATTGCTGTTCAGCTGCTAGCTTGTTTTGATGTCCCAATATGCTGCACGATCACATTCATTCCTGATGTACTCCACTCAGCGGGACAGAAGCTGTGTTGAAGTGACAAATGGAATATAGTCATGAAAGATGCAAATTTGTTCTAATGTCAGATGATCGATTATTGATGCGATACGTACAATGTAGTAAATCTATTGTTAGATGTATTTCGAACATTATAAGCCTCAAGAAGAATTAGAAAGCTTCGTGAATTTGGATAATCTTAAAAGCTTGAGTTGAAAATCCTTGATCTGTTTGTACTTCCAGGGATCCCACTCCTACGCAAATTTTGCGCAGCTGCGCAAATTTTCAAATTCTGCGCAAATGCGCAAGTTTTTAGGAAATTCCAATTTTCTGTGCAAATTTGACAATTTTGTTATAAAATTGTTAAATTAGTAATTAATATCGACATGGTATCCATGAAGTTGCTACCGTTGAAAATAAATTTTCCTTTTTATGCTAATTATATGGATGTGAATGGGACGAATTCATCGAATGTATTTTTTCTAAGCATGCTTTTCTTTACTTTTTCTGGATTATTATTGCGTCTTTCCCGAGACTTAAACAGAAGTAAACATCCCGTATAATAATCATTCTGATAGGAAGACGAGAAAATCTAACTTAATGTACATCAACTTAATTATTTCGCTTTAGCTGCAGACACATTATACCAATGACAAATCAGATACAAATAATCTAAAAAAAATACGTCTTAAGATATATAAGTTAGTAAGGGCATCCTTTGGAAACATTTAATTCAGCTGTTTTGTTCAAGTTGTATTCACTGTTATACTATAGCTTACTGTCAAATCTATTTTCCTTAATTTGAAATTTATAACTCGTAGAATCAACCAAATTTAATATTGTTACTGATATACCGTACGAGTTTATATTCATTTTCAATCTCATGGTCGCTTTACTCGTTTGTCGTCTGGTATGTAATTTTTTGATATTTCCCTGTTTAAGCTGTATCTACTCGTAATTATCATCCAATTGATAAGTTTAGAACTTTCAACAACATTCAATGAAACGTCATTACTTAAAGAGAAATAACGGCTAAGGTCGTAAGGCCTACCTGATAAAACTTCTATGGAAGATGTCGATCTTCAGATTTTGTCTCTCTGTATATGCCCACAATTATTAATTAAAGAAAGAAAAATAATAAATACCTTCTGGACGTTTCTTTGAAGAATTAGGGTATTGACCCGAAAAGTCGAGAAATAGTTAAGTTTTTATTTATTCATTTATTTAGTATTACAGGGGGAGACAAAATCGGAATACTATATCAATATATTAAATTATATTTGGCACCTGTAAGTGCAATGAGCAGGCAGCAAAGATCAGGAATTACAGTAAATCATGATAGGCTGTCGCTTAAATTGTTTCACAGTATCACTATTAACAATGTTATCGGGGAGGCGGTTCCAGTCGTCGTTCTACACGTTTGATAGCTAGAATGTCTTAACTCCAGACGGATCATATTCGAGTTGGGGGTGAATCAGTGTAGGCCTATTGGAAAGATGGACAAGCAATTCGGCGTCCCGAGAGACAAATGACCTGAGGATGGTAGACAATTTTCGATTAGCTCTCTGAACACAAGTCAGAATGTGCCGAGAGAATTTCAGGTCTTTCGGCATGAGAACTCCGAGGTCCTTCACACAGCGGCAGTGATTCATATTTTTTCCGCACTTCGCCATAGAAATATATTTTCGTGTATATAGTCTCTTTTCTATAAGGACGATTGATTATAATGTGGTAGTACGTGGAACCAAATTGACTTGCATAGTAGCCTGCGGTTATAAAGTTTTAATAGAAATTTGAATCATGCCAAGTTTTGTTCAGCTTATGCATATACATGGTGTTAATTACCAACAGAGCTCAAACTTTGGTCTACATTGATATTTTAGAAATGCAATAAGATAATAACTTGAAGCAATTAAATAAATCACAAACACAAGAATGGCGACACTGGTGGTCTAGGCACAAGAATTTCGAATTTTATTCCTGAAATCAAAAGCTGCGCAAATTTCAGCGGCCTGCGCAAATTTTCGCAAATTATGGAGTGCGAGCCCTCCTGCATTTGTGATGCAATGATGCGTGGGAATGCATCTATGCAAGAATGGATGTCTTCAAAACAGCTTCATTGAAGAGCTCAACGCTTTTGAAACATACTGTTAATTGATAGTGATGGAATTAAGTTTCACTTTGTATCACAATTCATATTGAAAAATAAGAGGATGGCTGGCCAGAGTTCATTGTTTCGGTCTTTACAAAAATTGGTTGACTGATGAAAAAGCGCAGGATCTCACGTGTGTGAAGTTAGCACCGCCATCTTGAAAATGGAATGTGCCACTCAAATAAACCTAACAGATCCATGCATTTGGTGTGTGCCAGCATGTGCCACCCATTATTTTTAAAGAATTCCTCCTAGTTTAGGAGAAATCGCTGGTTGAAAGTTAGACATGGCGGTGATGTGAAGTTGGCACCGCCATCTTGAAAAATGCATGTGCCAGTCAAACCAACGATCAGAATCGATCTAGATGGAGTGTGCCAGCATGTGCCACTTATTTCTTTCACGAAAATACCACCAGATCCGGTGGAATACCAACCGGAAAGCTCAATGGCGGTGATGTGAAGTTGGCACCGCCATTTTGTGGTTTCGGGGACTGATTTCTCCGGAAGTACGTGGAGTTAGGTGCTGAAACTTGCTGGCACAATGTTTTTGATAGTTTTATATCTGTTGTGTGTGTTTCGTATGTTTTGATTGTGTATTTTTGGAAAAAAATTTTAGTGGCGGTGGTACTTCACATCACCGCCATTTTGTGGTTTCGGGGACTGATTTCTCCGGAAGTACGTGAAGTTAGGTGCTGAAACTTGCTGGCACAATGTTTTTGATAGTTTTCTATCTGTTGTGTGTGTTTCGTATGTTTTGATTGTGTATTTTAAAAAAAGACTTCAGTGGCGGTGCTAACTTCACATCACCGCCATTTTGTGGTTTCGGGGACTGATTTCTCCGGAAGTACGTGGAGTTAGGTGCTGAAACTTGCTGGCACAATGTCTTTGATGGTCTTCTATCTGTTGTGCGTGTTTCGTATGTTTTGATTGTGTATTTTGGAAAAAAAATTTTTGTGGCGGTGCTAACTTCACATCACCGCCATGTTGAACTTTCGAGCATCGATTTTTCCTAAACTAAGCAGAATTCTTTCAAAATAGTGAGTGGCACATGCTGGCACACTCCATCTAGATCGATTCTGATCGTTGGTTTGACTGGCACATGCATTTTTCAAGATGGCGGTGCCAACTTCACATCACCGCCATGCAGACGTATTGAGCTTTCGGGGGCTAATTTCTCCACAAGTACGGCGTCTTAGGAGAAGAAACTTGCTGGCACAATGTTTTTGATGATCATCTCTCAGTTGTACTTGTCTCGCGTGTTTTATTTGCGTATTTTAAAAAAAGACTTCAGTGGCGGTGCTAACTTCACATCACCGCCATTTGTGGTTTCGGGGACTGATTTCTCCGGAAGTACGTGGAGTTAGTGCTGAAACTTGCTGGCACAATGTCTTTGATGGTCTTCTATCTGTTGTGCGTGTTTCGTATGTTTTGATTGTGTATCTTGGAAAAAAAATTTTAGTGGCGGTGCTAACTTCACATCACCGCCATGTCTAACTTTCAACCAGCGATTTCTCCTAAACTAGGAGGAATTCTTTAAAAATAATGGGTGGCACATGCTGGCACACACCAAATGCATGGATCTGTTAGGTTTATTTGAGTGGCACATTCCATTTTCAAGATGGCGGTGCTGAGTGGCGGTGCTAACTTCACACACGTCAGGATCTCTAACTTTTCGACGATGAATCTTGGCGGGGGAGGATTCTGCAAGTCTGTAGCGTCAGTAGATAGTCATGCATGTCATATGGTGACATTATTTCAAATAGATTAAAGCGCTCAGTCGTACACAAGTGAGAATTGTTGTCAGTCTTATGACTTTTAACGAAAAAAGATGGACGAGCGCAAGGAAATTATGCTACTTTGGATCAGTTCTTCAATACAGTAAGTTCAAGCTGCTCTAGAATTCCGACAACGGATTGAAATGTCTTTTGTTTTCAAAATACGCACGGCGAATACGAAAGACCAATCGCCTCCAGACTTGGAGCTGGAATTACTTCATCTTTCGTAGGCCTTCACATGCTAATTTATTTCTGTTTTAAAACCCTTTGAAGGACGCATTCACTATAATTGTATAAACTATCCATAAGGCTTTTAGATATTACATTTAGACCCTAAGAAATGTGTTTCTATTCATATTTTTTTAAAAAATCGAATGGTCAGCCTGTAAGTGACCGTTACCAAACGGTAACATTGTCCACTTGCTCACAAAGGTTGAATATCGTAATCTGATTTTTTAAAGAAAAGTGAAAACATAAGAATGCTTAGTATGAGCTCACAGATAGCTTTGACATAATTTTCAGCGCCCAATATTCCTTTGAGATGTATGAAAACGACTTGTTGATGATTGGTTGGCAGTTATCTCTTTAAAAACACCACAAAATTTCCATACGTGCAGGCCCTTATAAGCTGAAAAAGCCATAGCAATAAAGCATGCTAAAAATACACATCCGTTTACAAGTTGAGCAAAGAAATATAGAATCACCGTAGAAAAATATACATATAGGCATGCATAAGCATAAAACTAACTAAAAATACACATCTTGACCGTAGAAAATAAGAAATATATCTCGTTACCAGAGAACACACGTACGCTAATGCCATTTGTTTGATAATTAAAAAATTACAAAAAATAGAGCGTTATAGGTAAAAGTCTAATGAATTAATTAAAAGCATGATCTTCACGCCCAGTAGAAAAATCATGATTGAGGGATGTGGTTACTGTGTAAAACAGTTGCTGCGCTCAGACAAGCATAATGTCAAAGAACATTTATACCACACTCCCCAACGCAGGTGCCACCACAACCCTCCCTCTTGCATCGTAATCGTCTTCCCTGATGTTGAGGAAAATGGCAAAGTCCATCATACCTGACATCAGTTAAGACCGACCGCTTAGAAACAATATTTTTTGGTTTCCGCGCATCAACACAACCAGAAGCTATCTGAATAATGAACTCCCGTAAAGAAAGAGACTTACTTGTACTCTCATATAATCTGCGTCGAGAAAGCAGCCAGAGGTTGTTTAGTGTAATACCAAGAAGATGAAAAACTAGTCGCATATACCATTTCGTAAACTTTCTATCGACGCGATGCAATGATAAAAGCATGTCCATAAGGTCGACGCCCCCCATAAATTTGTTATACTCCCTGACGACGAAAGGGCAGTCGATTTCAATGTTTCTTTTATCATTTCTTGACCACCTTTTCACTGTTGAAGATGGCTCAATACCAGCGTATGATGAAACAAAGCTGACCGCGCGATTATCATACCATCGCACCATAATCATTCTACTATTACCATCTACCATCATGTCTGAGGAACCTCTTCCAGAAAGTTTTAATTCCTTTTCGGTTTTCAGTGGGCAACCTTTCATCCTGTTAGTGCGTATCGTTCCAACAGAATGAATACCATGAGTATTTTTCAATATCAAGACTAACTCAGGAGAGGAGAAGTAATTGTCGAAAACTTTAAAGTCTTTATTGTCAGGTAGAGAATCGCAAAGGTGCAATACAACCCGACCTCCAAATCCAACATCAGGATAATTCTCGAATTTTCCTAGCCGAGTTTTGGACCCACAATACGACGCTAAAATCATGCACTATTTCCACTGTCAGAGCACCGTGCGAATATTTTAAAGCCCCACTTCGACGCTTTTTGGGCATATATTTGCTTAATTTTGATGCGGCCTTTAAATGGAACCATCATCTCGTCAATAGATTGATGTTGTGTCGGTTCAATAGTTTTACACCAACTGAGGATGTGATCAAGTAACGGCCGAATTTTGTGTAGAGGATCGCATCCAGGGTCATCGTGCGGCTTTGCCTTAGCATTATCTGAGAGGTGAAAGAAACGCTTTAACGATTCAAAACGTTTCAACGGCATTGCGTCTGCAACGGCTGACCACCGCAGGTCCGCTCTCCAGTAGCCTACATACGAAATTCGGACGCATCCATAATTGTGGAAAACAATAGAATACCGAAAAATGCTTCGTATTCTCCAAATGAAGCATTTATTGATCCTCCTCTTTGTTCTACTGAGTACCTGTTTGATTCATCCGTAATTAGTTGGAGGAGCTCGTCAGTAAAGACTTCCTTGAACATTTGGTATGGTGTCAAGTCCCCAACTTCTTCGTCTACTTCGAAATCACAGAAGTTAACTGTCAGCGGTTACCGCCTTCTCCAGCGGAACACATATTCAGGGTTGGGCACGTCAGCGTCATCCTCTGCGATTGTAGCGGGTTGTTCTTCCTCTGCAATTACAACATCTGGTCTCTCATCAGGTTCACCATCATCAGCCTCATCAACTTCGCTCAAGTTTCCATCTGGAATCAATACAGCCTCAACACGATTGTCTCCATCTCCATTGGTTGAAAATATGTTATTTATGGCTGCCTGCTTAGCACGCCGCACGTGAACTCTCTCAGATAACATCTGAAAAAGGAAAGTAAGAATTCTATCGAGATACGACTGAGCTGTAAGGTTGGTACGTAACATTTCACACGATTATGATATTCTCTGTCAATGCGAGCAATTGTAGGGAAAGCGTCAGTAGCCTAGTGGTATCGCTGCCTGACTATCGTGCTGAAGCCTGCATTCGAATCTGCATAGAATCCCACTTGCGTGATCGTATATATTAGGCCAATTTATTATTAGGTCTACTTATTTTTGTGATAATATAAAACTTTGATTACTGTTGCTCAAATAATATGAATTACATTTTTATTATCTCTATAATTGTTATATGTTAATGTACTGATTATGATAACCATGTTAAGAGAATGTAAATTAATAGAAATAAGACATAATACGAATTGATACAGCCATTAAAATGAACGGCTTGTAGAAGTATAAGCTTATAGCATTACTAACAAACATGATTTTACTATGCCTAGCGTTGTTGTTGAGTTACCAATTAGTCACGCAGCCGGCAATATTTTTTTTCAATTATAGTGTGCTTCAATGGACAACGTTACCAAATGGTAACATCGCCATATAATCTGCTCGAATGCATTTCAATGTTTACTTAGATACGGTATTTGTAAATATTTGTCGATAGTATATTTTAGTCTTCCATACCAATGCATAATTTAGAGAATACAATTCAAATCCAAGTAGAAATTTATGTAAATACTCACCGAACTGATCAGCACGTTTTTTGACGAAACTTTTATTTGAATTCAAGAAATTCAAGTCGGTTGATGTAAAGAAAAATAATTGATTAGCATAAACAAAATATCAGAATTTCATTCATCCCCATATTTAAAGTTGTAATAAGCTCTGTATAGAGTAATAAGCATATATTTCAGCGTTACCAAAACGTCACGATGTTCTTCAAAGGGTTAACAGCAATCTGATCGAATGAGGGAAATGCAATCATTTACACAGTCAATTAAAATGCTGATCGCCTGCTGTATGCAGGTCCTTTCGAAACAGATCCTTTTAGCCCTGAAGTGTTTCAACCTCTTGACCCTGACGACGTGAGGTGCACGTTGGCAAATGCGGGCACTTGCAAAAGTGTAAATACCCAAGATCGACGTGTACCGGTAACGCTGTATGCATCAGGGGAGTTGCCATGATGAACGGAGCGAGTGACGTGCATTGCACGTATAATTGTAGCTGGAGTGGAAATTGGAGATGTGCAGCAGATTTGATTGCGGCACTGAGGGCTAACCTACGATTAAATGAACAGTGCTGCTTTGTGCAGTATGCTGTGAAAGTAAACTTCAATTTCGAAAGCTGTAAGTAGGACATCAAGCGATTGATATTTGTCCGCTGCGCTAGCATGGAAATTAATCTATGGATCAGATGACGTGGCTGCTGCATCAAGGACAGTTTTTGCACCTATGCAATCGCAATTGTGCACAAACAATTTTTGAGCCATTTACAGGGCAAGTAACGGAATTTTTATCTGATATCATCCCTACGTTGCCTCGGATTGTGGGTCCAAGGTGTGTAGGCAATTCACAGTTCAGGCCTTCAAAATCTATCCACCTGGAGATCGATGAGTGTAATGGTTTGCATTGACCGAATTTAAGAAAGGTAATAGCCTACAACTAATGCAGTTAGTGTTTAAATACTATAACAAATATGCATAAACTTTTTAAAACTTTTACTAGGAAGATTGAATTGACGATTTTTTGAAAAATTCATTTTGAAATCGATATTTCTCACTCAATTTCCAGACTCATGAAATACTTGACACCATGAATGAAATGCCGACTGAAATAAAATTGAAACTGTTGCTTGTCAATAGCATCTTTACCAAAATGATTTTGTCAAAAAATCACTGCAACTTGCGTTTAAATAACAATGAGTTTAAATATAAATCAGCTGATAAGTCAGAAGCACAACTTCATGTCAGTATTGAATGAATGATTGGTTGTAGGGCTACTGCTTACATGCTGGGATTTTTCGCGACATAACTGTTTTTAGAAATTATGTAGTTGATGGCGATGCACGGGAGGTTTATTTTGACGGTTAATCCATTTTATATAACATTTAGGGCAATTTTTTTCCAACTTTGCAACCGTTTTCTTTGAAAATTTGTGTACATGGTCCGTTTTCCATGCTGAACTCGAAAATCATAGTGGCGACAACGCCAAATGAGTTCTTGTACTAGTTACTGTATTTGTAATTTATACATTACTGGTGTCTATTGACCGATAAGTTTGATGTCTCGGTCAGAAATTTTTTAGTCTTTTTACTATATTTTGAAAATGATTATTATTGTCTTGTCATTTAAAATTTCGCATACATCATTGCATCATGCTTCTTGAAAAGTCCGTGAGTTTTCATCAAATTCGTATAAAAAAATGTGGCTTCATCATTAAAAGTTATCTTTCCTAAGGCAGGATTCTCAAAACCTTACGCCACTCTTCTCCATTCTCCGCTCTTCTCTTCAGATGTTCGTCGTTTCTTACACCCTTGGCGTCATTCACTATCTTGATTCTTTATCTTCCTCTTGGACGTTTCCTATCCATTATTTCTTCCAATGTTAAAAAGTTCAAGCTGACATGTCGCATGATGTGAACCAACCATCTCATTTTTCCTCTCTTCATTAAGATTGATGTTTCATTTACTAGTCTTAGGACTTCTTCATTGCTGTTCTTGTCAGTCCATTTCACTCTCTCCATTATTCTTCATAAACAGAAGTCTTCACAAATCTTTTTTGTAGTTCTCGCTTCAGTCCACCAGTCATTGCACTTTGTTGTGTTAGCTTGTGGACCCACTATTCTGGCTCTAATATGGCTTAGTAGCATGTACGTATCGCATAGAACGAGACAAGTGGCGTGACGAACAAGTTGTGTCCGAATAGTTTATTGCGCAGTTTATATATGAGGCAGTACAGCTCATGAGTAAAAATCTACAATCAACGCAACAACTACAGGAAAGATAACACACAATAGCAAAAGTAATTGTCAGCGCATCATAGATATTCAATGCCTAACTGGTCATTGAACCAATAGCTACTTGGTCATTGACTGTTGGGGTCAGCCAATCAGAGCACGAGCTGACCAGTGATATTGTTTCGGTTCTGAAACAGTGCCATACACGACATCCCCTCACAAGTCATTATAGTCGGTAATGACGCGTTGCTTCCTTGATCTTTGTTTCTTGGGACTCAAACGGACCGGTGTGGATGTAGAAGGACTTGGACTCGTTGCCATTGGGATTGTTTGGTCGGGATCATCTTCGGTGCTTGCTTCTGGCGTAGGGATATCCGGTAGCGAGAAAGCTGATTGTCATGGGCTAACCGCAAACGATTGTCAGCTGCATCCAATACCCATGATGTGTTGGATCCGCGCTCGAGTAGGAAGCAGCGTCTCGCAAGGCTCCATCTCTGCTCTTGTACTGGACCGGTTGAGAGAAGAGGAAGTTCCTTGAGAGTGGAATTCGGATCTTTCTCCCATACACCACTTCCGCTGGTGTCCGTCCATCGGGTCGCTTGAAGCAGGCTCGGTGATGTAGAAGAAGACGCTTGAGGTACTCCTTGAAAGGCAAGTGGCTCACGTCCATTCTCCACGCTTTCATGCCGCTTTTCACCGTCTGGACTCCTCTCTCCGCCACACCATTCGATTCCGCATGATACGGTGGGCTCTCCAACTTGGTGATGCCATTCGTCCGGCAAAAGTGGTTCATCTCTTGAGATGTGAACTCTGCGGCATTGTCCGTGACGAGGATCCGCGGGACACCAAACGGCAGAAGACAGACGACATGGTATCAATGACGTTGCAGGTAGTTCTTGCTTGCGGAAGGCTGCATTCGATCCAACCAGATGCCGAATCCATCAGTACGAGTACATTGCCGATGTCGGGGATATGACACCAGTCCATGTGGACTCGCTCGAAAACACCAGCAGTAGGCCATGGATTTGAGATTCTTGGTGTAGGAAGGGCGCAGCTTGCAGCAAGTTGAGCAACTTTGAATCCAGTTTCGTACGTCAGACTGGAGAGTAGGCCACCAAGATGATAACTTGACTCGGTTGACCGTAGAGGGAATGCCCGTATGCATTTGATGGCAGGAGTCGAAAACGTCTCTTCGGGCGGTCCTCGGGATGTAGCATTTGTTATTGAAGTAGATGAGGCCATCTCGAACCGTTAGTTGATCTCGGATCCGGTAGAAAGGTCGCTCATTGGAATGGACATTCCTCCAGTTGACGATTGAATGCGCTTAAGGATGGATTGAGCAATTTCGTCTGCTTCCATCGACTGCCTGCAGGGTAAGGATCCACTCATCGGAGATGTCACTCGCCACATTGTTTATTACCAGGTCCTCCTTGTCAGAGTCGTCACTGAGGAGCTGCCAACCTTGTTAACGCATCGGCATGCTTGATCTCTGTGCCGGGCTTGTGTTGGATGGAGAAGTCGAACCGTTGAAGAATGATGGACCAACGGATAAGACGATTGGACGCCACCTTCGGTAGATTCGAAACCGCCATAAATCTTCTCCAAGGGCTTGTGATCGGTGATCAGCTTGAATCGCCTTCCAAGAAGCAGCTGTCTCAGTCGCAAAACCTGACCACACGACTGCTAGCGCCTCTTTCTCGATATTGCTGTACCTTTGCTCTGTCTGGGTCAGGATGCGGGAGACGAACATTACGGGCTTGTCACCTTGGGTAAGGACTCCGCCAATCGCTTTCTCCGAGGCATCGGTTGTCAGGAGTAACTGGTTGGAGCAGGTCATAGCTCTGGAGAACGGGAGGACTTGCCATAACTTGCAGAGTTGATCAAAGGCTTGCTGATGAGGCTCTGACCAATTGAAGTCTACCTCCTTCTTCCGTAGTGAGTGTAGAGGCTGTACGATTCTTGAGTAATTGGGGATCATTCGGCCAAAGTAGTTGATGAGGCCAAGGAATGACTCAACTCAGACCGCGTAGCAGGAGGCTTGAAGGAACGAATCTTCTTGGCTATGTCGGGTCAGGACTGATACCAGAGGAGCTGACGAGGTGGCCCAGGAACTTGACTTGAGGTATATTGAGAACGGATTTTGATTGGTTGACCGTAACGCCTTTCTCCTCGAGTCTTCGGAAAACGGAATTCAAACGCTTTGCCAGTTGATCGGATGTTGAGGCATGAACTAGTATATCGTCCTGATATACTATGACTCCACAAATTCCTCGTAGAAGCGATTCGATTACACGTTGGAAGATGGCAGCAGAATTTTTCATGCCCTTCGGCAAACGTGTCATCTGGTACAGGCCCTTTGACGTGTTGATCGTGCATAGTTCACGGGAATTCAGGTCCAAGGGAATTTGCCAATACGCTTCTTTTAGATCCAACTTGGCGAACACCTTCGAATCCTTCATACCAGCAAATATCGTCTCTATTGCAGGTAAAGGATAAGCGTCAGAGGTGATGCAGGAGTTCAGGAATGTCTTGAAGTCCGCGCACATTCTCAGGGATCCATTTCGCTTCTTCACCCATACGACAGAAGATGCGCACTTGCTGCTTGAGACTGGCTTGATGATACCCTTCTTTTGCAACCGCTCGAGTTCTTGATTGACTTGTTCAACCATTGGGAGAGGGACTGGTCTGGCCTTGCAAACCCTGAGTTTGGAATCATCCGAAACTTCGATTGATACGGGTTCGACTTTCATTGCAGGAAGCTTGAACGTCTTCAGTGTTGTTGACTGACAGCACCGGTCGCAAACCAAAATCGTCCAGAACGTCTCGACCAAGAAGACCATATTGCTTCGTTGCCTCCACCACGGTTACGTTCGAAACGATCGAAATACCGTCTCTCGCGATACGGCAATCAATCAAGTCACCGACTGGCTTCATTAGGTGGCCATCGTAGGATGAGAAGAACCTGTTTGAGACAGCTAGTGTCGGACTGCCCATCGTTCTCCACATCTTCTTTGAAATAATAGTTGCTACTGCACCAGTGTCGATCTCCATTAAAAAGTCCTGATCGTTCAACCGCATGACGATCTTTTCCTCCGTGCCGGTATTGTGTGTGGGAACAACATCGACATGCAACAACGACTCGGTTGCATAGTTGACTGAAGCTTGATTGGACTTGGAGAGGCACACTGACTGGAAATGATTGAGTTTGCCACAATTCTTGCACGTTTTCCCCATTGCCGGACATTTTCCACTGGACTTGCAGCCTTGTCTGCCGCACCGCATACATGGTTTTTGTTTGCTTGCATTTGACCGGAACCTTGACTTGCTTGACAATTGCTGTTTGGTTGAATGAATTTCACCAGTGTCTGCCAACGCACCACTTCTTGCCAATTCGATTGCTTCATAAACCGCAAGGTGATCGCGAACTTGTTGTAGGGTAAGTGGATCGATTTGCAATAGCTTCCTCCTCGCCTCGATACTTCGACAACCAAGGACAAGTCGATCTCGCAGCATGGCATCCAACGAAACTCCGAAGTTACAAAATTCGGATAACTTCTTTAAGCGACCATAGAAGCTGGATGCGGATTCAGCTGGCCCTTGATGTGCTGCATAGAAGTTCGATCGCTCAGCAATTTCAAGATGCTGACTCTTCAAGTGTGATTCGAGAGTAGTCTTTATGTGAGCGTAAGTCACTGTGTTGTCTTGAATCGAAACTGGAGCCAGGAGATCAGCTACTAATGATGAGCCTTTGGAACCAATCGTTGCAAGCAGGTAGGTTTTCTGACTGACTGAGTTGCCAGTAGAAGCTTCAAGAAGCCTATGTGCAGCCTCAAGTCTAGTGAACCAATCACTAGGGTTATCAAAATTTAGAGGTTCAAACATAAGCTGCGACGCCATGTTGTGTTAGCTTGTGGACCCACTATTCTGGCTCTAATATGGCTTAGTAGCATGTACGTATCGCATTGAACGAGACAAGTGGCGTGCCGAACAAGTTGTGTCCGAATAGTTTATTGCGCAGTTTATATATGAGGCAGTACAGCTCATGAGTAAAAATCTACAATCAACGCAACAACTACAGGAAAGATAACACACAATAGCAAAAGTAATTGTCAGCGCATCATAGATATTCAATGCCTAACTGGTCATTGAACCAATAGCTACTTGGTCATTGACTGTTGGGGTCAGCCAATCAGAGCACGAGCTGACCAGTGATATTGTTTCGGTTCTGAAACAGTGCCATACACGACACACTTCTCAACTTTATAGGCCTAAAGACAGTTTTAGCCATACCGATCCTTACACGAATACCCTTTAGTCCGGGAGCTAGCGTGAAGTTGTGCAGGGAACGAGGTAGTACATAAAACTTTCACATAGCATAGTACACCTCTAGCCTACTGCAAAACTTCGCATCTGCCGGATCAGATCATTTGCTTTTAAGAAATAGAGAGGATAACAAAATCCTATGTATTTTCAATGGTAAAATTGTGACATTTACGGTGTTGACTCCATTTTTTCGAATTTTTGCTCATAAAAGTTACACAAATTTGTATTTTGTTGAACTGGTTATTATAGAAATCATCTACAGATCATGATCTTTCAAATGAGTTATCATTCATTGACAGAAGATGAAGTAAAGTGTACAAACAGACACTTTTCGTTAAAGTATGTTAACTATGTTAAACTATGTTAAAATTTGCAGTTACACCAACGAAAGGTGTCACTTGATGACTTAATGACCTCTTGGGTTGGGATTCCGGAGTCGTTCGAATAGTTTGGAATTTTGGATCAGCTTGAATTGAGATTTGAGAAGAATACATTTCGGACGATTCCTCCCCGGTATCCTCTTGGTTTTCCTTGTTAACGGTGACATCTTAACTGATATCTGAAATATTTAAAATACAGTGTATATCGATGATTGTTAGGCTCAGAATAGGGCAAAAGTTGACTTACCTTTGAATGCTTCTCTTGGTCCTATTGATGATTCTCTGGCGTCAAGAATTCCCTTGAATGTTGGGCTATCTCCAAACAAGTCGGCTATCTTCTGCTCTGTGGCCGTCAGCGTAATCGTTGACGCTGATCCACCACCAGTTACTGACGCGTGCCTACGCATTTTGGATAGCTTTGATTTCTCACGATTATACATGTTTTTGTATCTGGCCTTGATTTGCTCCACGCTTCTGCTTCCTTTGCCGTCCAGCGCATTGACAGCGGTAGTTAATTCTTGCCATGCTTCTCTTTTCCTCCTATTGATGTCTGCACTTTTTTCTTTATTCTTCAATATCCCAACTTTTTCATATTTTTCAATTAAGAAACGATCGCGCTCTGAACCTTCAGTCATACCAGCCATCCTGTCGAATGAACTCGATCGATGTTAATGCTGTCAACTGCGATGGCAAGCGTTCATCACATTGATCGATGAAGGAAAAATCGTGAGTTTGGTTCGCGCGCGTGCTCTGTAGCTGCAGCTATTCGAACCCGAGTTACAGCTTCATTCATGAATACCGATTTGTGGTTTAAGTTCGATGAGCTGCAGCCAACCTCTTAACATCAACTACAGTTACATAGCTAAAGCTACATAACCTGAACTTGTTTCGTGAATGCGGCCTCAGGATGAGGCTGCGGTCAGAGTTAACATCCGCTCCAGGGTACGCATGAGCATCTTTCACACTGTTTTTGTAAAGTTCGGGAACCATAATGTAATCCAGTTGGTATCGGTGACCATCACCCGGAACTTTTCATGTGTGCTTCCTTCTCTCAGGCCTCTTAAACCACGAGTTCATCAACTATTGTTTCTTCCAAAAGTCAAGTAGCATTCTTCCTCTATCATTTCTTGTTACCAATCCAACGCTCCAACCGCAGCTCCTTCTCTGCCCTCACCAACTGCAGCATTCATGTCACCTAACACAATAGTGTACTCTCTGCTCCCAATAAATTGAAGTTAAATTTAAAAAGTCTGGTCAAAAGACGAAGGACATTTTTTAAATTCATTAATGCTCAATTGTAATGATCCACAGTTGATTTTTTTCTTTTTTGGTGCAAAAACTAGACACACAAATGATGCATTTCGTTGTGTAAAGAAAATGAAGGCATGATTTTTAAATTGCGAATTGTTCACCGGTCAGAGTACAAAAAATGATATTTTCTCCCAAAAAGATTTTTGGGAGACAAAGGTTATTAATGATCGTTTATTGAATATACATGTAGAAAGCTGGACAGAGCAGCGAGTTGACGTACGTGGTACATGTAGAATGAAAGGAATTTTCCTTCAGAAAATTGTCGGTCAAAAGATAATTCGGAAGTAATTTCAAATATGTGAGAAAGTCAGAAGTCATCAATTTTGTTTGTTGAACCTCAGTGTATACATTGGAATGAACGATGATTTACGACGTAATGTATTGCAAAAAGGAAAAGAAAGACGTTTACCACTAGGAAGGAACAGAGGCATCAGACTGTTCAGTTGATGTGCAGGTTGCATCATTTTATGGAACACTTTCATGGCCAAATCATCTCTACGAGATTCCAAGTTTGAAAGTAGATCACACGAACATCCTTTGCCGCAGATAATGCGATAACAGCGCCTTTGAAGTTTATTAAATTTACAATTGTTTCGTGTGTTCAATCCAATAAAGACAGGACAGTTGTACTCAATTATACTCCTAGAAGTCTTAATTCTGTCTCTGAGTGGAACGGTGCTTCAAATGCAGGGTCAGTCTTGTGTCGTCTGCAAATCATAGTTCGCGTCTTCTTTTCATTTAAAATGAGACCGTTGTTGCTACACCACAGTTCTACGTTTTTAGTTTCCATCTTCACCAACGCCTTTAGGTCCTGCTCATCCTTGAATGGACTGATAATCATGATATCATCCGCATATTTCACAATTTGAGAACCATAAGATACCGATTTTAGAGTTCCCATGTGACTGGCGAACAGAAGAGGTGATAACTTGGAGCCTTGGGGTACACCAGACGTAACTCTTTGATGTTCGCTTGAAATTTCATTAATTTTAGCACGTTGGTACCTGTTTGACAAGAAACTAATGCACCAGTGTATGAAACCTGTGGGAAGAGCTCCAGCGATAAGTGATCCAACTAGATTGCGGTGATTTAACTTGTGGAAAGCACGACTTAAATCAAATACAATCACAATTCCTCCGCTATAAGAGCTGTCTTCTAAAATTTGGGTCAAATGATCATGCACTGTGATGTTCGCGAGTAGGGTCGATGATGTCGGGCGAAATCCATATTGTTCAATTCCGTAAAGGTCTATGAGGCGATCTTTGACTGAATCTACAACGAATTCCTCGAGAACTTTGAAGGATACAGGAAGTAGAGAAATCGGACGTAGAATGTTGAGATCGATGTTTCTTGATTTCGGAATAGGTGCAACATTTGCTATTTTCCAAATTTGCGGAATCTGATGACTACCAATCGATAAGCAAAATAGATGTATTAACGGCTCACATAAGACATGCGCAAAATCTCTCAAAAATCGTGGTGGTACTCCATCACTTCCAGGTGACTTTTTAATATCAATGTTCATTAACTTTCTATAAACGTCAGGAACAGAGATTTCAATATTCCAGTCATCATAGCCCGAAGGAACACAAGTTGTTATCTCAGACCAATTCGGCTGAGGACCAAAACTTTGAGCCAGTGCTGTGTTGATGGACTCGACAGCCTCGAGAGGGGTTTCGAATTCATTAATTAATCTCTGTAGAGTCGAATTTCTCTGAGTTTCGGTAGTTTTCATACCTTTCAGTATTGACCAAATATCTTTGTTTTTTGCTTTTAGTGACTTTGCCCAATTGTCTTTTGCTTTTTTAATTTCATGCTTTAGTTTCTCGTTATAGTGCTGGAAGAGCCCATGATTCTCCTGGCGAAATGCTTGGTGTTTGCGATTCAATAGTAATTTAAGCAGAGGGGTCATCCATGGTTTATCATGGATATTCATTTCGACATAAGTATAAGGTATCATTGACATTGCGTTGAAAATGACTTCTTGATAATATTCAGCCTTCTCATCAATCCTGCAGTCTAATTTATACCATTCTGTCGAAAATGCAAGCTGGATTATCCATGAAATATCAGTCATATTGCTTTTCCTGTAATCAAAAACCTTACAAACTCTTCATGGAAGTAAATCAGATTTCTTTGGTTTCATGTAAATGCTTGCATGGTCAGCTTTACCAAAGTTAGGCCCACATACAGGATCAAAATACCTCTCAAGCGTAGTATCATCGACGAAAATCTTGTCCAATATTGAATTAACGCGTGTCTTAAAGTTAACAATTTGTGTTAATCCGTACAAAGTTTCAATTTCATTCGTTGGCAACTGATTAAAGTCCCCCAACAAGATGACATGATTGTCTGGTAGATGGTCACTTTTGTCGTCAATGTCACTTGTGAGAAAACGTACCACTTCATTCACGTCTTCAACTTTAAGACTTGGGGGAATATACACCACAATGATGACAAGCTTACATTGGTGAAGATGCAATCTGATACATTCAATAGTAGAAGGTGGATAAGTCAATGAGTTTATCTGCTTACAGCTGGAATCATTACGAATATAGCAACAAACACCACCACCAGCTCTACCGTCTTGTCTGTCAAAGCAGAACAAGGTATAGTTCAATAATTCGATCTGAGCATTGTCTACATTGCGGTTGAGCCACGTTTCTGTTATGGTAATAAGACCAGGGCTGATACTTGAGGCATATACAGACAGTTCCTCAATTTTATTTCGAATAGATCGAACATTAGCAAGCACAACTGACGGAAGAGGATATTCTCTGCTTTTTAACTGCTGAGAACATTTGGGATAAGACATTAATGAAAATTTTGACTTTGTTCTTCTTTTAAACATATCATTCCATTCCTCATGTCATCCAATCTATCCCATCTTTTCTTTTTTCTTTCAATTGATCGCGGAGTGATTATTGCCTTTGTCTCTCATGGAATGTGAGGTCAGCATTGATGAAGCACTGTCTGAAATTCACAGAATCCCTTAGATATCTAGATTTTCGTAAGAATTTCATCTTTGTGGTTGGGTCTGTAAAAATTACACGTAAAAGTCGGTCTTGGCGCAAATTCTTTCCAATTCTTGCAACCTCTTTGATTCTATAATCAGTAATATCAAGTTCAGTTGCTATTTCATTCACAGTGTCTTCATCCTTGGCTTTTCGTTGTTGCTTTTCGACATTCTCATTTGAACTTCTTGTGTTATTAACTCGGCATTGTATATCATCTCATTTCTTAAATTACTGTTTTCTTCTTTCATCGTGTTGACTTTTTCTTGAATATTTGCCATTTCTTTCTGAAACTCAACTTGCTTTGATAGGATTTGACAAATGGTATCTTCAAAGTTATCTATTCTTGAAACGAGATGTTTAATACTATTGCTCAATTCATTTAGTTGAGAGGAAAATGATGAAATAATACTGGATTTTAGGTCTTCCAAGCGGTTATTCAGGTCACTCGTCGAATTGGACCGCGGTTCGTTGAAAAAATATCGCAAATCTATGTGAACAATCCTGAGTTGTAGTCTGGTTGAAAGTTCGGTTCATGCGCTTTCACATGGTACATAACTTAATATGTATATTTTATGTAGATCAAAACGAAATTTCATCCCGAAGATAGAGTAGCCTACCTATGCTTGGAACAGGCTTTTTTGAATTTTGTCTGCCTTGAGCTAAACTTTTCATGAAGAAAACTGTCTTGGATTGATCCGAATTTATGATGACCGATAAGAGGAGATCCCAAGAATTAAGATGAAAAAAATTATGAAAATCGGCTCAGAACTAAGGTTTTTACAGACGAAAGACGCGTTATTGACAAATGTTATATGAAATGAATTTACCCCTTCATCGTTTCGAAAGCGAAAAGCGAAATCACTCCGAAGTCTCGATGATGTATGATATAATACTGTTAAGTCACAAGAAAACCGACGTTTCGTCCTGCTAGTACTTGTTCACAGGTAGGGATGTTATACACCGTAAAGTTGGGTGACTTAGGACTTTTGAAGATAACCCAAATTTTATATTTCCTTAAAGCAGAAAAAGTACAAACAACTGATGTCATAAGTTACATGTGTTAGTTCAACATGTTTACGAAGAATTACTACCATCATACATTCATTACAGCAGATTTTTTCTATAAACCTCAGTGTCAAAAGTCATCCCTTGATGATATAGAAAAAACAAATACGAAAATATCAACAGGGAACGCTGGCATTTTACAGTGTATTGCAAAAGTGAGTCTTAGGAATGTTCAGTCATACAAAACATCGTATTTACTTTTGATCTTGTCGCACTTATCGGTAAAAAATCGTAGAGGAACATTTTGCCGGCATGATCGGCTACGTAGCAGGCAGGTGTAGAATGCCTAGGATGTACAAGGTTTATCATTTTTATTGGGACAAGGAATGTCTTAAATAGCATTAGTGAATGCCTGATGTTTTGATAGAAGACAAAGTTGATGTTTTATGTTTTTAGTAACTATAACAAAGTGCAGCTATGTCGGCTTATCTACTGTCCAAAGTCACCCAATTTTGCCCAATATCAGTGGGGTGACTATGGACAGGCATTTTACAATACTTTGAATAATTATTTTGACAAGTGCAATAGATTCAAAACATAATTCAGGTAATTCTAAAGTGTAGACGGAGGTAGCATATTATGTTACTATGATGTATTAAAATCTTCGAATTGGAACGGTAAATGTGGGATCAATGTACGGCAGAAGCAGAGAAGTTGTGGAGATGCTAGCAGGCGAAAGGTTGATATTTGCTGTGTGCAAGAGACAAGGTACAAAGGACAGGCTTGTCGATTTATTGGCGAACTTGACGAAAAGTACAAGTTTTGGTGGTCCGGAAATGATGATGGTAAATGAGGCGTTGGCGTTCAAATGGGTGGATAGAGTGTTCGAGATCAAAAGAATCAACCCGCGGGTTCTTAAAGTGAAGATGATGATTGGAGAACATGTAATAAATATCTACTCCATCTATGGCCCAATCGGTCGATCTGAAGAAGAGAAAGATGCTTTTTGGGGTGTCTTAGACGACTACGTTGGGAGCATTTCTGCATCAGAAATTGTGTGTGTTGCGGGAGACTTTAATGGCCACGTTGGAAGGGAGAGAGAAGGTTTCGAGAGCATTTTGGGATGGTGTGGATTTGGAGAAAGGAACGATGAGGGTGTTCGGATTCTGAACTTCTGCCTTGCACATGATTTAGAAATCCTGAACACGAAATTTTCGAAAGATGATTAAATAAGTACAACTTTTTGCGATCAAACTTTATTCAATGAAAGCAATGACAACAGCGACTGCAACAGAAAGGGAGGATACATATAATCGTTCATGCAGGTAAGTCTCCTACACAAGAAGGGATCATAATCATATGCGCCCCTCCAAGTCTTTTGAGGAACGAGGAAGACTGAAGAGTCATAAGAATAACACGACCATGGATTATGCTCGGAGATAGTAATCGGAGAGAGAGATACGAGTCTGAATTCTACGTAAGTTTGGACGATGTCACTGATGTTGCAGTGTGAATGATCGTGTCGAGCGGGGACCGATCGTCTCCGTGGGGCTAGCGAGCTCAAGTCGACCTGGATTATTGTACGGCAGGAAATTGCGCAGGCCTCGTGGGATCGGGGAGGTGGGAGGTTGGTTGATGGTGACAGGTCTGGCGTGTGCTGATGGAATAGGAGATGATGGCGATCTGAGACTGTCGGGTTGTTGTGGATTGGTAGGCACGACAGGTAGGTACTTTCGCAAAAATTTGGACGCAAAAAAAACGCAAGGTGACCCGTCCAGATCCATCGACTCGGATCACATATTGATCGAACTGACGTGCTTCGACCACAACGCCTGATTTGTCCCATTTTTTGGGGAAGGGGCCAATTTGATTCTGTATGCGAACACGATCACCGATGGACAGAGGAGGCAGGGAACGCGTGTGTTCTGAAAGCCGTTCCGCGGCGCGCATGTGGCGGTTGCGAAGGGCTTTTTCCCGCGACTGAAGGGTATCACGTTGAATGCGGTTGATACTTCCCAGGATGGATGGGGATGAAATCCCGTATAGGCCTACCGAAGATACACATTGCGGGAGAGAGGTGGGTATCACGATCTGGAGTGTTTCGATATTGCAGCATGGCTCGCTGGAACTGGTCGGTATCGAAAGCACCATCAGGGGCAGTGTTGTCGGTGATCATGCGTTTTACAGTTTTGACACCCACCTCAGCGCGACAGTTGCTGTGTGGGAAGGTGACAGAGGAGATGCGATGACGGACACCCCAATTGCTAAGGAAGTTGGCGGTAGTATGTGCTTTGAACTCAGGGCCTCCGTCGGATGATAATTCATCGCTGATGCCGTAGGTAACGAAGACACGACGAAGAGCTGCAATGAGTCCATTGCAATGAATACCATTCTGTCTGTGGCCAAGGAAGTTTGTGGTGAAACTAGAGGACGTAAGAGACAAGAGAAAAGAGAAACGTGGTGGTGGAATGTCAAAGTTCAAGAGGCCATAAGGAACAAAAAATTGGCTTTTAAGTCATGGCAGAGAACCAGGAATGAAGCTGACAAAGCATTTTACAGAGAGAAAGTGAAGTGTGCTAAAGCAGAAATTTTGAAAGCCAAGGAAGGAGCGTGGAGGACAGGGTCAGAAAGTCTGAATAAAACCGAGATACAGCAAAGAATGTTCAGGATAGCGAGACAAATGAAATCGGAGCGAAGGGATGTAAGCCGAGTGAAATGCATAAAGAGCGAGGATGGCAATATTTTGACGGATGAAAGAGAAGTCTGTGAGCGTTGGAGACAATATTTCAGCAAGTTGCTCAACGAGGAAAATGACTTCACAGCGGACGATGCTGAATTGACGGAGGGTCCTATTGAAGAGGTGACATATGACGAAGTAAGAGCTGCTCTGAGAAGCATCAAATGTCGAAGAGCACCTGGGCCGTCAGGACTTTCAAGCGAGTTATTGGTCGAAGGAGGTGATGCCATCATTGAGCGCCTTCCGACCATATTTCAGGCTGCTATTACGAACGGAGAAATCCCAACCGAATGGAAAAAGAGCCTCACGATTCCCATCTATAAGGGGAAAGGAGATGTCCTCGTGTGCGGTTCGTATAGAGGAATTAGCCTTCCAGAGCACACGATGAAGCTATTCGAGAAAGTTCTCGAATCAAGATTGACAGCCGTCAGTTTGGATTTCGGCCCGGGAGGTCAACAACATGCTATTTTCATCATGCGTCAAATACAAGATAAGTTTAGTCACATAAAGAAAAAGTTATTTCATGTATTCGTAGACATGGAAAAAGCATTCGATAGAGTGCCAAGAAAAGTCATCGAATGGTCTCTCAGTCGACAAGGTATACCAGAAGCACTTGTGGTAGCCGTTATGTCGCTGTATAAGAAGTCAGTATCAAGCGTAAACACCGTGACTGGGGTGTCTGACAGCTTCGACATTGATGTTGGAGTACATCAAGGGTCCATCCTAACCCCTTTGCTTTTTGTCACAGAAATGGAGGTGACTAAGGAATGCCGTGGGTAAGGTCCATTGGAACTTCTGTACGCCGACGATCTAGTGCTCACTGCAGAGACTAAAGGATAAGTTCTTTCCATGTTTCAAAGATGGAAATCCAGCTTTGAAAGAAGTGGTCTCAAGATCAACCCGGAGAAAACGAAGATCCTTGTGACGGGGAAGAAACAAAAGGACGTGATACGCACATGTAGATGGCCATGCTCTTGTTGCGAAAAAGGCGTCGGTCAGAACTCGATTCTGTGCACGGCGTGCAATAGGTGGTGCCATTTCAGATGTTCCGGTTTAACCTCAGTGAGGGCGTCGTCCTCGTCGTCCTCGTTTAGATGCCCAAAGTGTATCCGAGGACACGAAGACAACGAAGATGATGACGACACGCTTCAATTGGATGAGTGCATTGTGCAAGAAGTTCAGCATTTCTGGTCTGAAGGACTTGGAAGTGCTCATCCGGAGAAGTAGACTTCGCTGGTTTGGGCATGTGAAGAGGTCGGAGGACATTGTGAGAGAGGTTGAAGAAATGGAAGTGAGCAGTCGCCGACCAGTAGGAAGACCGAAAAAGTCGTGGAGGAGCTGCATCTCGGAAGATCTGAAGAAGCTCCAAATAAATGAAGATCTTGCATCAGACCGAAGCAAGTGGAGACGAGCCATCAACCGTCCAACTTCGTCACGAAATTCAAGGACGCTAAACGAGGAGTGAGTGATGTATTTAATAGCGGCACCATTTTTTAAGATCAATTTTGGATGTGTTGAGAATGTGAATTTAAATTCAATTCTGTAATAATGAATGAAATATTACAAGAATCTCAAATGCCATGAAATTTCAGCTTGTGTATCATAATATCATATTCCACAATGACCGATCGCTCAAAAACCATTTGAAAGGGTAGTTTTGGTGCAATGCTCAGATTTCTATTCTGTCCAAAGTCACCCCATCTTACGGTAGGCATCAACTTCATATGGCATCCATACCTGTGAATAAGTCCTAGCAAGACGAAGCGTCGGTTTTTCCTGCATCTTCACGACATCTTACTATACATTATGAAGAGAAATACAGAATTGGGAGTGCCTTCGCTCTTCGATTTCGGAACGATGAAAATTAGGTATGAAAAACGGAACTTGAAGTTATCTAATAATACTCACTGCCACTCATGTAAAATTGTGTGAACTTGATGTGTTAAATAGGATTCTAGCCATCTCCTGCTGGTCATGATTTTCTCCACACTGCAATGTTGGATTCATTAGGGGTCTTCTGTCTTACGTGGATAGTTGCATTTTAATGTACGAATGTTACCAGTCCTGGAGAAAGTCGCAATAATATTTTCTAGTCATAGCAAATTTGTTTATATTAAAGTCTGTTCCTGTTGAACCCACTAATTTAATAAAGCGGCCGTCAGATATGTAACAAGAGGGTTTTCTTGAAACACTGGTGGTTATTGTGATTTTGTTTTCAAGAATTACACTTGTGGGTGTGTATATGCAAGCAGTTTCAAACGTTGACAATATCTGGATGATCCGAGAAGTTAATCAAATTCGATGAAAAATGGACATCTTTTTTGCATTATGTGAAATCCAATTTGCCAAAACAATCATGGAATAACTTGAACAAGAAATAAATATCGATCTCTACTAGTTAAGACTGGACTTCAACTTAACTGCCATCGACAGCAAGGGCAGATCTCAGACGATATTTATATGGCTGGTTTATTCCGACGAAAATGATGTGTGAATAGCCAATTACCTACAGTGATGCTACTCGCACGCAACACAGCGTCGGTATAGCGATTCTATTGCAAAATGGTTATTCGCACGCATTGATGCGTCGGAAAAACCAGGCCACTGAGGAGTGGTTATTCCGACGCACCAATGCGTGCGAATAACCATAACTATATAAAGAGGTTATTTACACCTCAGGTAGCAGTAGCAGTGTATTTTATTGATGAAATAGAAATCAGGAAATACATCTTGACCAATTGTCCAATTAGTACATTTACAGAAATGAAATAACGTATTAAATGTTAAAATGTCTGCACATGAAAGGGAAAAATGATTTCGCATAGATATTGCAATGGCAAAGAGGAACACGGAACTTTTTCGAAAGATGGAGCACAGGAGGCACACACGAATGAAGCGGGTGAAATTCATCTTTCGATACAGGAGTCCACAGGCTCGTAGCGATATGTACACGTCGGTCAGGAAGAATAGTTCGAGTACAAGAACACGACCAATTTTGACTATTGTATTCCCTGTACATAATACGATGTGCTCCCAGCAGTTTCATAGTTGTAACTTGATGAATAGTCGTGGGCTTTGGTAAATCAGTTGGGTTACGGGTTACAAGCAAAAATTTTGATTTCTTGGTATTCACCACTAGATTATTCGCGCTGGACCAACGAATGAAATTCTTAATTTCTAACTCAATTAGTTCGTGAATTTTTTCCTTTGATCTTGAATGCAATGGCAAGACCAGCGTCACGTCATCCGCGTATTTGACCACAGCAGTGTTTTGAATTGCCGGAGAAAAATCGCAGATGAAAGAGCAAAATAAGCTCGTCCCGAGGACTGAGCCTTGCGGAACACCTCTTCTTATTGGTATGCCACGGGACAAGGTACTTTCTAGCCTAACGACTGCCTTTCTATCTTCAAAGTAGCTCTGAAGCCAACGCAGAAACCCACTTGGAAATTGAAAGTCTGCAAGTTTTCTAATAATAGCATCGTAAGTAATAGAATCGAATACATGTGACAGATCGAAACTTAAAATACAAACTCCAAAATAAGACTTGTCATCGTAGATTTCGGCGGCTGAGTCAAAAAAGCTAATAAGAGCAGTGGTTGTAGAACAGTGTGGACGAAATCCATGCTGCTCATGACCAAAAGACCGCTCGAATAAAGGACGGAGATCATCCAATATAGCACGTTCCAGTAGCTTTGCTGGCAAAGGTAGAAGCGAAATGTAACGCAAGTTATTTATCTCTGCTGGTGATGTCTTGGGAATGGACGAAATAATACATGTTTTCCATGCTGTTGAGATTTGTTCAGTTAGTATAGAGTGATTTAAAATAATTGACAAAGGCTTAGCAATAACATCTGCAAGCGAAGAGTAAATTTTTGAGGGTATGCCATCAGTGCCAGAAGATTTTTTCGCCGAATACCTTTGAGGAAAAACTTTAACCTGCGATTCAGGAATAACAAAGTCCCAATTACTCCCATCGGAGTCGCTTAATTGAGGAGAATGCATCGAAGTATTCGTTGAATAAAGGTGTTCTACACTATCACTGATTTCATTTAGCACATTAACTTTTTCCTCTTCCTTATTACCTATTGTGGTAGTAATGGAAAGAAAAGCTTTCTATACTTCTATCCAGCTTTCGTTTTACCACGACATAACGATATGGCCCATTTTACAAATTCTGTAGTTCTGAGTAATTTCTAAAGAGTTCCCTTTTATATTAAGAAGTGGCGTCAAATTGAATATGACATAGAGGTAGAAAATTTTTGCTAGATAGATTATGAAGATTTCATAATATTGATGAAATGTTTCTGTTCAGTAACTAAAATTCTGCCGGTAGAAAATTAAACCGATTTCATATTCGCAGTGTTCAACCGACTAAATGAACGAGGGTATGACGCCGAAGCCGACTGAATATTCTGCCGGTTTCTGCGTTATGCCGTCGTTTATTTAGTCTGCCGACAGAATATTAAATCGGATTATTTTCTATCACAGATTTTTAGCTAATGGGGAGTCCAAGTATCACCATTGATTAATTATTCATTATTGTTATGCTTTCATTATCAAGTACCGCACCTGAATAGTGAATATAATCGACTGTATTTGATTTTTTGGCGTCGGAATATTATAGAAACATAGGTTTCGTCATTCACACAAAACAACACGTATGAAGATCAATAAGATAAGTATTCAAACGAGTATCTGCGTCTTAATAACCAATTTAGTTATGTCTATTCGCACCAATTTTTGCATCGGATAACCGCTCCACAGTAGCCGGTTATTCCCACGCAGCAATGCGTGCGAAGCGAATAGCCATTTTGCAATAGAATCGCCATAGGTAATTGTCTATTGACACATCATTTTGCGTCGCAATTGCCACCCCTTCATGTATAATGAGAGGGCTTTGTTCTCACTCAAAAGATTCTGTTGTGAAGATGAAAACAAAATAAAAAAGTGCAAAATTTTCGTCAGAATGTGTTTGTCGACATTTGAACATTTTATCTACTGATTTAGTCGAGCGGTCTGAGCCTCCAATGTTTTGGCATGATATGTACACAATGTACCAAAAATTTTCAGGTTTTGTATTTTGATCCAAGTAAGTTAAATATTTTTAATATTAGATATTAATAAATAATAATATAATATTTATATATTAATATTTATATTTAATACCAGCACAATATTTAGGACCTGGGTCATTCATGCCAGCAGTAATAATCATCCAGCATGACTCCTGAAAAAGTATTGACTTCGTGTGATTTTTATCGGTAATTTCACAGACGGAAAAATTGCTGCGCGTCTTGGTGGCTTTAACAAATTCCCGAAAAAATCAATTCATATAGATCACTTCGAAGCTGGTTGTGGTAACATCAACGCATGAAACTGCTTGATGAGTGACTAGAATTGTTGATTTTAGCAATATTTGATGTAAGCATAATGAAAATAGACGAAATTACCTAGTTGTCACAAATTTGTACTTCAAAGGATGATATTCACAACTGCTAGTTGATCTCCTTATCAGCCTCCCAGACGTAGGAGTCACACAGCTGTAGCAACTGCATTTCGATCTTTTAGAATTTTGTGTGATTTGGCCTACAGCGGCAGAAGGCCTATCATGCAGTGTGATGCTGCATTCCTAACATTTGGCATTTAGGAAGTTGCGTAATTCATGTTTTGTAAATGCAGAACTGCAGATGTGGCTGCATGAATAGTTTGTGTTGCCCTTTCTGTGATAGAAATTTCAAAAGCAAATACCAGTGCACGAGGTGTAGGTCCAGCTTAGATTTAGCGTATTCGAAATTACTGGAAATATTGCTCGTAACTGCTTTGATGCAGCATGCACATGATTACAAATGCTACTTGTTATAGCGTGCATCCGTAATAATAAATTGATGAAATCCAAAGATTACTTTTCTTGATTTTGCTCGACTGAGAGAAAGAGTGTGTTTCCGACTTCATGAATAAATGAATCATTACCAAAATTGTCCCCGGATTGATTTTTCATATGCAATGACACCTCATTTTTTATTAACTAAGTGGAATTGAAAATATAGTGAAACTGAATTTTAGCTTGAAATTATGCAAAACCGAGACATGTATCTCTGCAAAAGGCACTTTTGGGACGCCGGGCGAAATCTGCTCGGACAATATTGTGTCTGGTCACACCAAGGCTGATTTCAATCAATCTATTAAAATGCAGGTCTATACATCAGTAGGCCTATGATTTTAGTCAAATAGAAAATCACAATTGGATGATTGGACTTTGGGCCTTCTTAATAAAGTCGAAAATAAGGATTAATTAATATTATATTCTTCTTCTCCTGGCTGTCTTTGCGCTTCAAGTGATGTCACCAGACTTTCTTCCTGCACTTTACTCTGTCCAATGCATCTTCTGCTTTCACTCTTGTGTTCTTCAGATCTTCTGTTATTCAGTTCTCCCATCTTCGGCCTCCCTCTCTTTCGTTTCTCAACTTTCAGCTCATCGATGTCAGGTTAGAGCCTAATATGAAAGCAAGTTTGTACTGTATTGCGGTCAGTAAAAAACCCACCCCTAGTCAAAAAACCCATGGCTTTTTTTTTAAATAGGTAGGTTTTTTAAATACATCCGGCAGTTAATAGACGCACGATCGAATTTGTGACAGATACTGATAGTAGGTTATGTCCGATGTCAAATCATAGGCTTAACGGTGTTTTCTAATTTAAGTTTCAGACTACTCAGAACATAATATGTCTTCATTATCTGAAATACACGTCTTATTCTTTTTATACGACCGAGACAATTCTTTTGGCATGAGATAAAAAGACATAATTCAGGCTTAACGTCTAAATGGGTTAATAATTATGTATCCACATGAAATTGTAAGTAGCTTTGACATCAGTAGATTATCTAGTTATCAGAAAAGGGAAGTAGAGGAAAATAAGTACTATTGCCGATAGCAGGTGATTCCTCATGGATACGAATGCTCCGCAGTCCCTCCTTTAGAACTGTAATTGGGCTAGAAGTGTGATTAAAACAACCGGTCATTCATGTTGAAGGTCCGATCTGATGATATACAACTTGCATTTAAAAATTCTGGCCTTATATAGAAGAATCACTATCTACTATTTCAAATAACCCAGCCTCCTATTTAAAAATCTTGTAAATATGCCAACCCTGATTGCGGTGCAGCATTACTTCCAGAAACGCTCAGAGACATTCTTCTGTTGTCTAAAGCGATGATCAGAATCTTCTGAGGATTTATTCAATCTTATTTGAGTGGTCGTGATTGGGAGGAAGTGTGGAATTTTATGCGAACAGAATGATGGGCCCCTTCGATGGGAATGGAGATCAGCTAATATCAATTAAGGAATTCAGTGTGCCTTCAATTCTAGAAATTTGATCATGGGTCCTTATGAAGGTAAAATGTTGGTATGGATCTCTTCAAGGAATTGAGATGATTTAGCCCCTTTCCATACAATTAATGTGACAATCGACCCCTTCGAAGCATTTGACAAAGATGGATCGCTGTCATGCATTTAGTGTTATGATAGGCTCCTTCAGGGAATTGAAAGTAGTTATGGTGCCCTTCGAGTTATTAAGTGCGATAATCGAGCACATCTATTAAATATATCCATAAGTTTAAAATTGGTGGGGTTTTCCTTAAGTGTTTTAAATAGGTGTTTTTGTGTGGTTTATTAATAACCATGACGACAACTGATTCTCATTGCTATGGTTGATTGTCTTCGATACGATGGTTTTTAATTCAATGTCTGAAATATTGATACTTGAATCGACCAAAAAAGTTCAAGCACGACGAATCAGTCACCAACTTGAGTCTTTTCCATGCCAACACAAATACTGATGTAGTGAATTTTTTTACGAATTTTTATGCAAGTGCAGGAAAATAATGAAACATGTGATATTCAGGATATATTCGTATTCTACTTAACCATTTTTGCATTTTTTGCATGAAAATCGATATCGAAGTGATGTAATACCTGCAACTAAATTCTTCAGTAACATGATTGATGTTTCCTTCTGCTTTATCTGTCAATGTATATTTGTAGAAAAGAATCTAGAAGATAAGAAGCCTACTCCCTTTGATCCTTTAATTGGTTGAGAAATGGCTAGACTTCGTTTTTAAGAGAAATTTTCAACTGCACAAAATATGGCATTTCGACTTTGGCTTCCCGCTGCTTCCTCAGGGCAGGGATTCTTCCTAGTATGACTAGCTGTTTCCGCAATGACTAAACTTGAGATCATCTTTTTTCATTTCATTTTCAAAATCATTTGTTGAGTAATATATAGCGGAACAAGCAAATGTTTAATTAAATACAAAGCGTCTGTTTGTCACATGTTTGATGAGCCTCTTCCTCTGTACAGGGTGTCCCAAGTGTTTTTTCTTTTTTGTAGCAAACTTAAAAATTTTTAAAACGTTTAAAACAGCTTATGTTGATTACAGCATGCTGTGTTTACAGCCATTTCAAAAGAAAATGAATTCAATTCCTGTGTTCAAAATAATCACCAGATTTGTCGATGCATCTGTCGATACGTTTACGAAAATCTCTCAAACTGTCTCTGAACATTGACAAAGGAATAAGGGGGATTTGCTCTTCAATTTTTTCTCTCATTTCATCGAAACTGCGGAAAGTTCTTACAGATGGGGAAAACTTTGCTTTTCAAGTAAGACCATAACCAAAAATCTGCAAGATCAGGGCTCCTTGGTGGCCATTCAATAGCTCCTCTTCATCTAATCCATCTACCTGGTAGGAAGCTATTGATAATTGGACGTGCTTCAGTGCTGAAATAAGGAGGAGCTCCATCCTGTTGGTAGTACCACGTTTTTCCATTACTACGGCTAATGTATGGGATTACTTTTTTGTTGAGAATAGAGCAATACCTTTGAGATGTCACTGTTTGTGGTGAGATATCGAATGCCACGACTCCATGATAACTAATTGCCATCCAAACAGTCAACCCTTGTGTTTTCACGGGCGTTCGGATGATTTCGTTGGGATTCTGTTGATCCCAAAAGTGAATGTAGTGCTTATTAGCAGCTTCATGTAGCTCGAAGTGACACTCGTCAGAGAACACCAGCTTCCTCAGAAAAGATGGATCATTGTCACAAAACTCAAACACTGTTTCACAAAATTCATGTCGTCTGTCCTCGTCGGCATCGTATAAAAATTGACAATAGCTTGGTTTGAAAAGATGGAAGTTTTCTTGTTGAAGGATTCTTCCAACAGAACTGTTCGAGATATTCAACGGAGCGAATGGATGCAGTTGGGTTTTCCCGAAAATGTTGGACGACGTTTTCTTTATTTTCTTCACTTGATGCAGTGCAGGGTCGACCTGATGATGAGTGGCGTTGAATGAGGCTACCAGTTTCTAACAACGTCTTGCTCCAGAATTTTATGTGATTCGCAGATGGAGGTTCTTTGTTTAAACATGTGCCGGCTCTCTTCTCAGTTATTATGTGACAGCTTATTTATTATAAACTTTTTCTTCAATGGTGACCAGCTCGACGCTCTCAATAATGTTAATGCCTGAGGCAGACATACGTAGCAGAAATGGCCAAGATTAGCAATGCTCAGATATGTGTATCAGAATGTGAGATAGCTGTATTCGAACAAGAGACAATCAGTAATACAATTCAGTTTTCACTCGTAAATGATATGGCTATGAAATCTACATTTGAAAACTAGCGTTAGATCATAGATATTTCAATAGAACAAGGTAAAATTTCAAATAAGAAAAACATTTGGGACACCCTGTATTTTTCTTACACAGTAGGACACAGAGCATTCTCTTGAAAGAGTGCATGTGGGCTTAAAACGTGCGCAGTGAAAACTTCTAGATAAATCTGCAAATGCGATTTTCATGTAAGCGCTCGGTACCTAAGTTTTGCTCTCGTGATTGGACGCAGTATGTTGCCGATGCACCAGGTGAAGTACCAACGGAACTCAACGAACTCCTCGATCCTCTCTCACTAACAAACATTTGGAGAATCATCTGTTAGTGATAACTTATTCGACATAAAAATCAGATCTTGAAAAACTGCAGATCAGCCTCTCAGAAGAGTGGCACCTACGTGATGAGCATTCCATAGAGCACTCTTGACTATTTGTACAAACAATGTTCAGTAGTCCTGCATTTCTTGTAGAGCCAGATTTTACCATAATTCCTCCCTCCCTCCTCCCCCCAAACACCAAGCGTTAGGATTTTCGTTTCCGATAGCTTGTGTCGGAGCAAGCTTTAGGGAGGCATTTGTTTCATTGTGGTTGATCAATCTTTGTTTCACACAGCTACGTCAGGACAGTTTACACTTTTTCTCTGTTCTCCTTGTCAACTGTGAGCCAGCAGGAACATTAATTTCGAGGGAAAACGAATCCTTTCATTTGAATAACATAAGCAGCATAATTTAGCTTAAATAAGCTCTGACATATGAAGCAATCGACGTCATCTTCGAGATAGACTTAGAGTTTTGGGAGCATATCATCATCTACCAAATCAGAACAGAAAGAAGTTGTCAAGCGTGAGAAAAAATAGTTTGGGACCATGAAATAACCAGTTTCAAAGCGTCGAGCCATTTTTCTTCTGGGATTGCGCATCAAAGGTTTGGAAACGGCGACGGCCAATCCCCGACCACGAATATTGAAGACCGGCCGCCCGGTTAATTTAATTAGGACTAAGATGCATTCACTCTATTGAAGAAATCGTTTAGTCAATAGTCAATCAATAGAAAAGCAGCATCACAGCAGCATGTATGAATGTAGCACATTTGAAAAGCATCTACCTATACATGTACGTGTGCTATGTGGCATGAATGTTGCGAACTGTTTCTCAAGCAGTTCAAAATTGCAAACTTATGCATGTAATTAGACGAAGACCCTTACTTTATCTCAAATAAATTTTTCAAAATCCTTTTATATAGCGTATATGAATTTTTATGACAGCAAACCAAAAATCAAGCTCTCCTATTAACGTCCACCTTTTTTCTATCGACCTCTGAAAGCGAGGGACGCCGAGGTGCCGTCAACTCCTGCATAATTTTAGCGCTAATGCTCGTAGAAATCGACCTCAAAAGAAAAAAAAAGAATAAAAGAATAAGAGAATAAAAGAAAGAGTTTTGCTGAGCAGCTAAAATATATTATATAATCATTCTAAAATCAAGTGCACTGAATTTTTTCGACTTCGTGAACATGGATGTTGAACATAGTTAACTTCTATCACAACACTTGACGCTAGTTGGTTGCTAGCGATATACGTTCACCGACTGTAACCATGTGAAGCAATAAAGATATTATTATTATTATATATTCTGACATCATGCCATCTTCATCGTTATACTTAGACATATTTATTCTGTATTAACTATGTCGCTGTGAAAGAGTGTGAGTAAATAGTGCTCTACTACAAGCATTCAACTGCATGGTTGTGATGAATAAAACTACCCGCTAATAAATTGCTATCACCGTGTTACTTCATGGAACTCATGATGGCACTACGGAGTACATTTAAAGCTTTCAAGGTATTACAAATACAATTATTTCGAATTATTAAATGAAGAAAATGTATTTCATAAGTTATGTTTCGGCTGCTTCCTAGACGCGGCACGTGGCTCTTGACTCATTCCAACCTTTTTCAGGAATGGTCTTTTCGAAGAAATACTCGTACACTTGGATCACATTCATTTTGCTGAAATAACTACACTAACTTTATTTTAGAAGCAATATGAAGGCTTCACTAAACTCGGTTCCAGTATGAAGAATATACACAGCTATGTAACTTAGTTTTTGAATTGTGGGTTAGAAGACTCGGTACTGGGTTAAACTATGTTAAGCTAGACTAAGCTGACAACACTGAATTGTATTATATATATTGTATATTGCATATTGTATTATTGTGATATTTCAACAATTGCAATCACTCATGTTTTTGAAGTTTACATGCACTACCCACTTAAACTGACAAAAAACGATCTCAAAAACACCTGCATTATTTCTTTTGATTTTCAGAAACCAGTCCGGACAGGCTGAAAAGATGGAGGTAGATGACAGACTCCAAATATTTACATCAACTCTGATTCAATTAAAAGATTCGGTCAGTGATGTATCACTGGAGAAGATGCGAGAAACTTTATCGGTAAGACAGTGAATTTGTTGATTTGATGCATAGTTTACATTTATGTGTATTAAACGAGTATATCAATGACCAAGATGGCAAGATTCGAATCTAAATGACGATGAATGAATAATTGTTGAATCATTTACGGATGAAATTATTGAATTATCTTACTATTAATGAAGAGGTGATTCTCCACGTGTCCGGATTCAAGTTTCGGAAATGACGAAAAAGAAAGGCAAATTTCAATGGGCACCAAATGTTTTACTAAAGTCGCGCGAGCTTTCGGCTATTCGCCTTAATCATGCACATAAAGTGATAGGCAAGCAAAGAAGATCGAAAACAGAGTAATTAATCAGAATCATCAATAAATCATTAAAGACGAATGCCGTAAGTTAAAGGTAAAAAATGCATAGCAAGCATACCACTAAAAAGAAAAATAGTAGGGTAAAATTGCACACCTTTGCAATTATTCAAAAGTTTGGAAGTCTATGCTGTTTATGTAGGACTCGAGTATGGGCTTACTGTTCGACCGAAAATTGATTTTGTTGATGGTTCCACATGTTGCAGAGAAAACCCAGTGACTGATGTTGTCAGCAATTTTTTGCAGTAATTAAATATAACAGCGATCCTCAGGTAGTTCATGTTTGGCATTCAAAATTCTTAATAACGTTGGGAAAGCTAAAGGCGAATGGTCTCCTATCCTGTGAGTCCGACCATTGAAGGCGCTGAACGCTTTCGTCCTGTTAACTTTTATTGCTGTGTCGGATGTCATAATATAATTACCTTTATATTCTATCATATAGACAATTTTGGCACGCTAACTGATCAACAATGTCAACAGATCTCCCAATGAGGAGGTTTCTAATTGTTTGATTGTTTCCCTTTCAGAACTTCATCAAAATAGAAAGGACTGTGGCTCACAAGAGAGGCAATTTGATATTAACGGACTGCTTAGCGTCGTTGGTCGAACTCCTAACAATAAACGAATATCCAAGTGACATAAGGGAACAAATAATTCAGCTGATCAGCTCCTTCGGTATGCATGAGATTTCATTCTTAATCATCTTTATTTAGCGGGTGAATGAGGTACCTAGTGAGGCATTGAGTTACATATTAGAATGCTGTATGTACCTAGTGAGGCATTGAATAACATGTTAGAATGCTGTATGTACCTAGTGAGGCATTGAATAACATGTTAGAATGCTGTATGTACCTAGTGAGGCATTGAATAACATGTTAGAATGCTGTATGTACCTAGTGAGGCATTGAATAACATGTTAGAATGCTGTATGTACCTAGTGAGGCATTGAATAACATGTTAGAATGCTGTATGTACCTAGTGAGGCATTGAATAACATGTTAGAATGCTGTATGTACCTAGTGAGGCATTGAATAACATGTTAGAATGCTGTATGTCTCTGCTAGATCTTATCTATGGCTGCGTAATGTTATTATCTACATCCTGCAAGATTGTATTTGTAAATCTCAAATCCCAGAAATGCAGATATTAACTGGCAATTTCACAATATGAATTCGAATAATATAGAACTGAAGACAATTTTTTATGCCTTCAACTTTACATTTACTGTTGGCGACCAATCCCTGAATATAAATACATTACTTCAAAGAGCCCATACATGTCTGATAGATTTGTTAGCATCCGACGAGAACATGTCTTTATGATGAAATTGAAGCGTGATGCTTGCTACAAGGGCAGTCGATATTGGCGTAATGGAGAAGCAATTAAGTCTTCCCTGGTTATCTTGCGCTTTGATGGATGTCCAGTCTAGAACACAACGTTCAATCTGATAAGATAACTTCTCCAGCACGATATGGCGATTAAAAAGCATTCCGCATTATTGTTCTTCATTAAGCAAAATCAAATCTATCAGGAATTATTCTTTTGAGATCCAAAATCTGAACGTTGCAGTTGTCATGATCAGAGATTTGTAATATTTAGGCTAATTACCTCCTCATGAGAGAGGAGGGGCGGAAGAGGAAACAGTTATGAATCACTGAAGTTTTTTTCCAGTTGCAAATGAACTACGGCATGGTTTCTCGTAATCGAGAACGTAAATTCATCGTGCGAATATGAAGAACACCGTGAGCTACTTGACTTTGAGAAAAGGGTACTTCTATTCTTCCCCCCCCCCACATTTTTCAAGTTTGTCAAAATCATCAAATTTCGCCAAACTTAGTCACAGTGGGTTTATGATAGACTTGATCTGTCACTGAGTGATACTACAACACCACTTAGAAGTCTTACTTGACCCCTGGGATGAAAGGTTGGTCCCTTGGATACTCAGTTAGAATACACGGTACATCTGTGATCATGAACTTCGTGTGATTGTTGTCTACAGACAAATGACGAGCAATTGTCTAATTCTGAGGTTGTAAATGTTCTGCAAGTCAGATACCGTAAGAGGAGTTTTACACACTCATGCCACACTATGATAATGAGACTACCCGTTAGAGCAAGAGAAGATCGTTGAGGATGCAACACTTGCGGGTGTCAACAACAGAAATGTGGGGGGGGGGAAAGAATAGAAGTACCAAGAAAAGTATTCATTTTTTATTTCAAGTTTGTAAGTTAAGAGTGCATAATTCATTTTCATTCATTGAATGGTATCAAGGCGTATGTTTGACGGATGGTGTGACCATGCTTTATGCATGGAATGCTGCCTTGATGACCTAACCAAGTACATGTAGTCCGGCAGTCAGAACGACCTTCTGTAGGGAATGAGGCCGAAAATGAGACTTTCACAGAATGATGCACACCCTATGGCTACTACGAATCTGCACGTCTGCCGAGTTCTAGTGAGTTCATCTTGTCAGACAGGATCAAAGAAAAACACATTAATCCAATAGGAAGCAGATTGCAGTTTTTGGCTAAAATGAAATTTTCTATGTTTTCTCTTATCAACCGAAAATTATGAAGTCTAGAGACATAATTTTTGACATGGAATGTCTTCTGGTCATTTCTTATCATGTTCATGAACATTTATCTATAAAGCTTACCACATTCAGGTTTGGTAAGCCTCCTTCTGTCGGCAAGCACCAATATGTTGGCTCATTTTATCCGCATTGAACCACATTCTCCCATACATCGCCGATCAGAAGCATAATAATATCACATTCTCATGATAGAGAATGACCTGAAGATATATCATGCCGAAAATTATGGCTCTAGACTTAAAACTTTTCAGTTGATCAGAGAAAACATTGAAAATTTCATTTTAGCCAATAACTGCAATCTGCGTCCCATTGGATTTGCATGTGTTTTTCTTTGATCCTGTCTGACAAGAAGAGGAACTCACTAGAACTCGGCAGACGTGCAGATTCGTAGTAGGCATGTGGTGTACATCATTCTGTGAAAGTCTAATTTGCGGTCTCGTTCCCTGCAGAAACTCGCTCTGGCTGCTGGACTAAATGAAAAGTACGTAAATTACATTTTACTTACAACGTCAATAGCCTCTCGCACTTGTCGGATGCATTCGACATCTGATCGAGAATGTCTGTTGAAGATAATCACCTGAATGGGGAGCAACAGCAAATTTCTTATATTCATTTCCAATACTCGTTCTGCAGTAAATAAAATAGTATTTGTCTCCAAATTTGGATCTATGGTTGATAAAGCGCGGGAGTGTGTTGTTTAGGGATTTTTATTTTCATTTGGTCAAATTGTCCTCACAGAGCGTCAGAATTGTCGGAGACGCGAGAGGCCGCGTGGCCTCCGGTGTGAAAGGACATTTGGTGGGTCTAATAACGTCTTATGTAATTCAGCAATGGATTTTCTGATGGTTTTGTGAGAAATGAGGAGAAAAGTTGACTTCAGTAACCTGTTTTATTTATTAGCAAACAAATTAACAATTGAATGAACATTTATGATGACTCTTTGAAAGTTGAATTTAATTGTTCGGAAATGTTTTCAGCGCAAGATGACGACATTAAAGTGCTATTGGATGAAAAATTCATTCTAACAAGAAGTCTGCTATCATCGTTGAGCAACAAACCAAGAGAAAGACTGGAGATACAGGTAAAGCACTGCTCGTACCGTATCAAGTAGTGATCGTTCGTTCCATTCAACTGTTTTCAATTGCTCTATATTTTGGGTCTCACAAATACCGAAGGATTTGCAATATATGGTAAACAAGAGAAAAATATGTAGTGTTCAATTTGAGATACACGATAAAAAGATATTCAAAAGTGAAGTTGATAGTTTGCTTTTTATAGCTTTATTGCTTTTTATAGTGAAGAGAATAGATTCTTTTTAATTATATTTCAACAACTGACGTAATCGAAACTTCATAAATCGGCGCAGAATGCTTCAAGAATTACTTAATTTTACTTTATCCGTTTAACGTCATTTTCTGTGGCACAGTGGTTAAGTGCTTGGCCTATCGATCCTTTGGTCCAGAGGTCGAGCCCCGAAGGTGTCATTGGAAGTCGTCAGGAAGGGCATCCGGACTGAAAGTACTACAACGCTCCATAAGTCTGACTATGTCAGCACCGTCCAAGCCCCAAGTATGGGGAGTAGTGACGTTGAAGCTTCATAAAAGCTTCTTCACCTCCGTTGGATTGGACGATGATTCTTCATGGAATGCCTCCAGGTGTTCCGATCTAGGGCGTCGACTTCCTTGAGACCCAGTTACCGACAGTCTGCGGACACTATTTCTTCCCAGATCTTCTTTAGGCGGCCTGTTGGTGTTGGTCCGCTGATTTTCACTTTCCAAACTTTCTTCACCCAATCGATTATCTTCCCGCACCACATGGCCGTACCATCGCAATCTGCACACCCTCATGGCCTCATCGATCCAGTGCATGTTCAGGCGCGCCACAAGGTCTTCGCTGGCAACTCTATTAGAAATCAGAAGAAATATGTCATAAAAATGAGTGAATGTATCCAAAATGTTGATCCCGCGTTAGCCGTTCCTCCAAGTTATGTGTTAAATCCATGTCCTGCAGTTAAATTCTGTGGCTACCAAGTATGTCACTGCGGAACATTTCGAAAGTAGTAACATTTCAATACCAAAGGCGGGTAGAATTTGCATCAACCATCTCGGAGAAAACCTTCTGTCGATATGGCAATGACCAAGTGTTATCTGCGCACGTGTGAAAATGTGGATTTGTGGGAGAACATGTGAGAAAGGTGTGACTTTAACTGATGATCCCAATTTTCCACCACACAAATTTTGCTTGTTTAGTTACTGTTTCAAGCTACCAAATTATGTGCCTTCCTTCCCTACCTATCATTGGCGGCCTGGCCTCAAACCTCCTCGATTTTAAGGCCGTCATCCTCCTTTTATCCTCAGGTCGAGGTCGCTTTCCCACCTTCATATATCATGTGTCTTCTCGGAGCTGAAGAAGAAGACGCTTTCTTTCACCAGAGGTATCCTCCTCTTCAGTCTCAAAAAGGTTATTGCCCATCTAGTGGAAACAAACAAGAAAAATACATGTATATGTTACATAAAGTATTACAATGTTAATGTGAGCGACAGGGATGGTAGGATGACAATGATGACTGAAATGCATGAGATGAAAAGATAGAAGCATACTTTGCACCATGATCGCCGTTGTATTCACTGATGGATTTTTGAGTGCGATGAAAGTCTGAAAAGTCTTGAGATACATGAGTAACATACAGTTGATGATAATGTAGCAATGGAATGAATGAGTCATTAATCTGCTGCCTGTCTGCCTCAATATCTCGAGTTTTCCACATTCCGGCGACTGGTTGACCGTAATTCCATCGAAGACGATGGGTCTGCACTTCACCCCAAAGACTTCCAAGTCGTCAAGCGCGCTACTCTTCTTGTAGTCTCATATGCGGCGCCAACGGGGATCACGCTATTTATGATATGAGCTATACCGAACGGCTAGCGATATCCTTTTCATTGCAGCGGAGACAGCGGGATTGGATCGTTCGATTTCATCACTGTTTCATCACCCGCAGACGTTTTCCTTCCCGTTCGGAGCTGAGAGGTCGTATAGGTGACCTGGACGGTACCAGTCCCCATCAATTAGAGTTATTGTTAGTTCTTGAAGTTGCAATTAATTTGTATTCTCATTAATCTCGCAAGCGAAGTGAAGATTGCTCAGGCGCCGGACTCTTCTTCATTCTGTTCACAGTGGAGCTCACTCACTCATTCACTCATCCTTTTTGCGTCCTTTTCTTCCAGAAGATGCTGGGTTAGACGTTTGCTGCTTGAGTATGAACTTCCATTTCGGTCGGTCACGGTCGTCCGCTTCCTGGGCTCCAACACGTTTGAGGTCATCTTTCACCACTTGTTCCCAGGTCTTCTTTTGTCTTCCTGCTCCTCTTTTACCATCTACATCCATCCACATAACTTTTCTGATTCACTCTGTCTCATCCCTTCTTGCCACGTGGCCAAACCAACGAAGTCTTTGCCCTCTCGCGATGTCTGTGATATTCTCAAGACCCATTGCTTTTCTGATGCTGTCAATCGATTTCCTGTCCACGCACATGTCTGACACCACACCTCCACCTCAGCATTCGCATCTCCACACGCTCAAGCATCTTCTCATGGGATGAAAGCAACAGCCATGGCTCGCAACCATAAGGCATAGCTTGTCGCACGCAGGCTCCATATACGCGACCCATCATTCGCCTTTTGGAGAACGGGCGGAATGTGTCATTTCCACTATGAGGAGGCTCACCGACCACTTCACGAACACTGATGATCTAACAGTCACGCATGTGACGGCCAAGTAGCCAGGAGCTGGAAAAATTAATGGCAATTTGATTGGTCTCATTATTTGCTAACGATCAATTAACTTAATTGGATCACATAAACAATCAATTGATTGCAATTATTTATCATTATCAAATCTGCGAAGGTCTTCCCACAGAAGAATTGTATGATGGACTCTTGGTTGATAAAATACTTAGTTCTAAGGTTATTTCAATAGCATATAGGTCTATGAAGGTGCTTTGAAATTCTTGCAGAAATCGAATTGACCTGTAATCACGTGCATCCATTTTCTGTATCACTATGTTCGTTGAACTAATTGCATGACAAAACATGTAGATGCTCTGATAACAATACTAAGCAATAACTGATAATTAATACTTTTATTCTCCTCTGCTGTATGAGCTTAATATTTTCCGTTTCAGCCACTGAAACACTGCCACTCCGGACATTACGATAGCATATGTTTCATAAGATTTCCGTTTACCACAATTTGAATTGATCTAAGATTATTAGAATGCATGAAACATTTCTTCAGTTAGAGACTTTTTATAAAATCTGAACTAAATGCTGTAGATTATTAAGAACAAATATCGTGTTTGCCTAAAATCGAACTTATCTTCGTTTTCAATACGAGTAAACCTACAAGATATTATATTATCAACTGTTTAGGACTATATATCATACTGTGAAGCTGATAACAATCGCTCAATTAATCGCCTTTTTGACTTGTGAATAATTGCAATTAATTGGAGTAATTGGCATCTGATTCAATCAATTAATTGATTTGAAGATGGCTCATCAATCAATTTTAATCAATCGTGCAAGCATCAGTTTCAACGCTTGGCCGTGACTCCTGAGTCTTGAATGATCAATGTTTCCATGAGGTTGAGGCGTTTCCCAACGATTCTTCTCATTTGAGACTTGATGGCTTGAGTGCCTCCATGTTTCTGATGCGTTCGGTAGGGGGAGGGCATCATCTTCGGGTGCCATTTTTCATTTTGCGTCGTGCTATGTTTCGCTAACAAGCTTACTTACTGTCTCTTACTCCACGTTTAACGTCCGTTGAATCCCATCTCTTGGGGTTGGACGGTTGATGGCTCTCCTCAATCTCGGTTGGCAGCGAGTTCTTCGGGGATTCCTATTTTCTTCAGACACATTGACGCCATGTTCTTCTTGGCTTTCCGACGGCTCGACGCCCTGGGACTTCCATGCTTTACACTCTGCCCAAGCAGTTTCCCTCAGCTCTCTTTACATGACCGAACCATCTCAGACGCCCTCTTCTAACCCGATCTTCCAGCTCCTTCAGACCACACATTCTTTCACAGATTTTCGAAATATTCCTTTCATCTTACTGATTTTATCCTCAGTGAGGATTATTTCACCGTCTTCACCTTTGATATATCTTGAACCACTGATGTCTTCAATCTGTCTTGCCATCTGTCTTGAACCATTTCATTTCATTGCTGCTTTTCTCATTTCTTTTTTTCTTTTTCCTTTTCTTTTCTGACTTACTTCGCTACTGCACCATCAACTTTGCCAGCTTCGTTTTTGACTTTTGACTCGGACCGTCTGTCGATCTAGGTTTGTCGTCTGTCACTGTAACCCTTGCCCTTCTCTTAGCTTTGATAGCTTCTTACACCCTTGCGTTCCACCACCAAGTCTCACGGTTGAACTGCCAACGCTTCCCATTTGTTTCGCCACATCGCTTCTGCTCTCTTAACACTAACTCTGAAACCTGATCTTGAAGCTTGTTGTAAACTCCATTGTCATTCTGTCTTTTTCATGATTCTGTTGTTTCTGTCTTTCGATTTCTGTCTTCAGATCTTCTGCCTTCAGTTTCCAAACTTTGATCTTCTTCTTGCAACTCTTCCCATGTCCAAGCTTATTCATGCACTTTCGCCACATTTCTCTTGTCGTTCCATAGCTAAGCTAGAACTACAGTTAAGAAGTGCAGTTCGTTATAAAGAAAGTTGAATATTGAAAAAATATCAAAGTCAATAAGTTATATACATTGCACATACTTTTTGGTTTTAATCTTTTTCTATTTTTACCTTTTTTATATCCGGTGACAAATTAAATCTCATTCCTTCGTTACTTAATGTCTTAATAGTAAAATGATCATCAGGCTTTTTATGATTCGGTCGTCGATTATCGGTGACTTTCTCGCAAAAAGTTAGATAGATCGCTTGTTGCCCAATTCCTTCCTGTACAAATCGATTATCCAAGCCTAGTTTAGATACAATCGTAGTTTGCGTTTAAAGTTAGCAGTGAAATAAAGGCGTAGGCGTGAACAACCTCAAATGAGTTACACAAGATGTACGAGTATGTATGTCAACTTGATCGTGACAAATATGGCCATGAATGCCAGCCAACATGTACTGAAATGACTCATTCGATTTAGTTGAATTTTTGAAGCTATTCGTTTTGATATTCAAGAGAACTTTTGATGTTCAATTCAGCCGAACTTCCTGCTTTTGTTTCAGTCACGTTTTTAGTCAATTATTTTTGGGCGATGTTTCTCTAATTTACACGTTTCAGACAATACGGGAATTTAGCGTGGTCCAATATCATTGACACGATTAGTATGATTGATCTTGTCTACAGAAATGACTCCACACATTTGATGTTCTTCAGTTCCTGCATTCTTACAGATCTTGAGATTGGTGCAAATTCTGACTTATGGATCAAGTCTGGCATGGTTAGAGAAGGAAGAGAAAGACGGACTCAGTTTTGTCAACGTCATCACCGATAATTTGATGTGAGTATTCCTTCATGTTGTGATTCCTAATCAATGCATTCTCCTGCGTTTATACATATTGTACATTGGAAAGTTAATGAAAAAACGTTGCAAAACCTCGAAGCACGACCGCGAACATCGCACCCCAGCCTAACTCGCAAAACCTGTAAAAGTAGACAAATCTTCGGCGTCCAGCGCCTTCATTGGTCGATTACGAGTATTGATGATTCAAAAGCAAATTCATCAGACACATTTGATGTGGAAATGCGATCTCATTAATTGAAAATAGTGCTAAACTGTGCTGTGATTTAGTGTGTGATTTATGACTGTAGGACATCTCGGGGGTTATCAAAAATGTATTGCTGTTTTTGCTCCTTTCTATCAATTAGTTGACATCAATCAATTTATAGATTGAAGAAGCAGAAATCGGACATCTCGCAGATCGCATTGACCTTCGTTGTGATAGTTGTATTAGAAGAACGCGTATTGCGTCCTGTAGCCAAGCTTGACAGGCGTCCGTGCGAGTTGTGGAAAACAACAAATTGTCCAGATATTAGAGCTCTCTGTGTAAGCCTCTTTATGAGGTGCAATAATTATCCACTGAGTATCTGATTGAGATCTCCGTGGCACAGTGGTTAAGTGCTTGGCCTAGCGATCTATTGGTCCAAATGTCGAGCCCCGAAAGTGTCATAGGAAGTCGTCAGGAAGGGCATTCGGACTAAAAGATCGCAAAGCTCCAGATTTAAGTCTATGTTAGCACCGTCCAAGCCCCCAGTATGGGGAGAAGTGACGCTAAACCTTTCATTTATCATATCTGATTGATGTATACCTAATTTTTGCATAATTGCGGACGAATGCATTAAACAGAAATTTCTTTGAGCAATCAATCAATTGAAATTGGAAACTGAGCAATCAATCAATTGAAATTCAATTAATTTTTTAAAAAACTCCCGGACGTGTTGAGATTACAATAAAAGGGTCATGGGATTGTGCAGGGACATACAGAGGCTGCAATTAAATGTGAACCTTACTTCTGAATAACGAGAGCAAGAACATCCATCGTGGTTAATTTACAAGAAATGTGAATGTTCATCATTGTGCATTTGTTTCATGACAGGTCTACGCAAGATCGATTCTCATAATAGCCTGTGATCTATTCTCTCCAATCTTCATAATCAATAAATCAAATAGATAAAAACAGCTATCTGCACAGAAAATAATGTTTATTCTCCCCGCTACAGCTTTCTACATTGTTACACACGTCAAGATATCAGAAAGTGGACTATTTTCCTTTTACTGTGGCGTTGTTAACCTTTCTAGATAGCATAATCCCTCGAAAGATGGGCATTCATGTATTCGCGAGCGAAAGAATTCGAATTTTACGTATTTGCTCGCATTTTCGACATGTTGTTGAAACGGCACTAAAGATTTTAATCTCTTTTAATCTATTTTAATATTCTTGTTAACAGAGGTTATTTTGTTAGAGATCTGCATCGCGGTGTCTCACATATCCTGTGTAAACACATGAACCTGTTACAAAAATTCGAAATTTCTTAATGTAAAGAGTTTTTCGATTGTTGTGTGTAACATGGTCACAGGGTCCGATGCTCTAATGCGGGGGTCCGCCAGCCAGGTCATACAGGAAATTAAAGGACCCGAAATGCAAACTTGGTTGGTTTTCCTCCTGACGAACCTGAAATGTGACTCTCTGGTGTCGATATTTGTGTATAACAATTGTAATTTTCGTTCGCCCTTTTGTTTTATCACAACTGTCAATTTGTGTTTAGCAGGGATGCGGAGTCATTGTCCCGGAGTCGTATCATTTTTGCTGGAGTCGGAGTCCTATCATTTGATAGGACTCCGGCCAATAACTAGACCAGAAATATAATACAAGCCAATTAATTATCCCAGTGCATAGCTGTCACTGTCTTGATGTCAACTTTCTCTGTCAAACAAAAGTACAGAGACACTGCTGCATGCAGGGATTGTAATAGTTGAGAGTGAAAAAAGCATTGTCTTTTCACTCGGTGATTTAGTAGAGAAGACAAGCCTTCCTAGCCTCGATCACACCTGCGCACCAAAGGTCACATCAGAGACAAAAATGAAATACTAGCTTATTTGAGAACATTACCTCTTACCCTCACGTTAATCGCGTGTGATGACGCCTCCAAAGTGCATATTTAAATCGAAAGTGTATTCATATTTTTGAAGAAGGATGATGGATTTTCCTGCATGGTAGAGACTGGAGAAAACCCTTGATTCTGATGAAAATGATTGATACAGCGATGATCACTAAAGATAGGTTCAGGTAAGCCTATAATGATCTATGACGTAGGCTACCAGTTTTTTCAAAAATGCTTGTCACCCTTAGTCGGAGTCGGAGTCCTATAAAAATGATAGGACTCCACATCCCTGATGTTTAGATAGAAAATTTTGATTTTGCCTGCTTTACCTGTGGGAACGCTCGTCAAACCTCTTAAGCACTACTTAAATTTCTATGACATATAAACTTCTGACATAATTTTATGTACTTTTGTACATCATTTGAAATGATTTCTGTCTAATCTAGATAACTACATCATGTGAGTATTGCTGTCTTGTATCATTTCAGTGATCGTCCTGACAGCCCTGTATTTGAGATTTCACTCGGCATTCTGGTCAATTTCTGTCGAAACACTTCAATCCAAAGCTATGTATCAAAGAAAGTGAGTTATGTGCTAAATTCATTGCTTCGCGGATGTCAAATGATTAATAATTTCAGGATTTGGAGAATAATTCCCGCTTGAAGTACATTATTCTACAAGGCTTGAATTCGGACAACATCAATGTCATCATCTACTGCATGACGCTCATCTTTCTGTTGCGGAGGTACAATGAAAAGGTAAATTCATCTGTGACTTTGTCAGGCCTGTTGCTGATTAATATTTGAGCGAGATCCGTGAAGTCTATAATGTCTTGTGAAACAGCTGCTTTTATCCTTATTATCAGCTTTTTTGTGAAACTTTAGGTTCCACTCAGGGTTTTCATTTCAGTTAGTTATGTCAAAGGTACTAAATGATACCTTTTTAGTTACTTTTTGCGCAGAATATGCCTATTTATAAAGCGTGTTTAAAAAGCAAAATCATGAAAATTGCTGGGTGAATCTTTACAGTAAGTGCAGTAGGTGTATCGCACCACTCACCATACACCACTGGCGTAAGCAATAGGGCAAACTCGATATAATGAAAACGTTTGAAGAAACGGTTTCGGTTTGGACAATTTCGTAATGGCTACATCTCAGATACACTCAACATAATCTAAACGACTTGACTATCTGCGATTAGATAGATAGTGATTTATTGGATCGCGGGATATTTATTAGTGCGGTATTAGGATGCCCTGTTGATGCCTGCTGATGGCATCTGCCCTGCTTATGATGTAATCGGATGAACACACAACCAACGGTTCAACTGATTTCCCCATCTGAATCACAACCATTGTTTTTGTCTCATTCTAAGACTTCTTCGGCAGGTATTTTCCACTCGAAATATCCATCAAACCTGGGAAGTGATTTTCAACAAATTGGTGAATGAAGCACGTGGATGGACGCCTTTCTACGCAGCTGATCTTCTGATGGACTTGGCTAAGGACAGCAAAATTCGCAGCATGCTGGAGAAGTGAGTGACATGTAGCATGGAGTCTGACTTTGATGTGTAGGGAGGCGACACGAGAAGCATGGGTGTACCACTGGTTTGACATGATTATGGAAGGATTAATATTTTCTTTTATCATGAAACATTGCTTGAATATGCCAACTGTGTAAGTGATGTACGTATGATGTACTTATAATGATGCATGGACCCCGGGAACTACACATTGTACAGGTGTTGACTGTCGCGACGAAATAGGGAGTGCTTCGATAGAGATATAACATAGACAACAAGCTTTCGCTGTCTTGCTGATGTTGGAGTAGCGGAACGTAATGTAAATGACAACTTGCAAGTGGTAGGATAGCTCAGTTGGTTCAGGGTGCGTTTCAGTACAGAAATGCAGAAGGTCAAGGGTTCGAATCTGTCCGTCTGGGCTGGGGAAAGCATCGCCGCTCTTGCTAACCCTCTCATGGTGACTGTTGTCAGTGTGAAGGTTTCCCCACTCTCTAGCTTGCTATTATATGCCATTGCGCCTTGGATCAGGCAGGTATGGGCGAAAATAAGTAGCACATTGAGAGAAATGCAGTGATTTTCGTACCTAGGAGACATGTCGGAATGTGAGGCTGGTGTTGAGAATGCAGAGATATCCCAGCATGGTTAAATTGTTGATGGATACCTCCCCTCTTGCCACACCACTGATCCATCGATATAGAGTGCACGCAGCTTGTATACGACTATGGTCCCGATGCGTGTGATAACAAAACATGGGTAATGATAGAGACCGATAGCGAGTTATAATAGAGTTGCATCACGGATAGAAGGATGAGAATTTTCTTCCATCGAAAAATTGAAACAATTAATAATTCATAAGGTTCCCGTGTTGCGGTTGTATTTCAGCATTTAGGCCCGTATTCATAGTGGCAGCTTCAGCTATGTCTTAGACGCAGCTAAGCTACGACTTCACTAAGACCCGAATTTCATTGCTATCTAACTGGGATTCATAAAGATTTCTTAGAATAGCCGTGACTAAGCGCCGCTAAGCATCGAAGAACCAATCAGCTTCAAACCTTGATTTCTCGCATGCACGCATTGTGTGAACACAGCTGTGAGGGAGACTGGCTGCATTGTACTCGGCCGTCTGACGTTTGACAATGTCCCGATCTGAAGAGCGCAAGCGGAAAGCACCTTTTCACGATGATGAAATTGCTGTTCTGGTAGAAGAGTACGCCAAGTATAAACGCATTTTTGAACCGATGCCTGTTGAGAAGTCTAGTACGGAAATGCGAAAAGAGTGTGGCAGAAAATTACGTCGGTTTTGAACAGCCGCTTCGGACACGGGAGAACGTGGGAGCAAGCCTCAAAGAAGTGGAGCAACTACAAGCAGATGACAAAAGAGAAGCTGGCACAACAGAGAAGACATGCCCAAGGAACAGGCGGTGGCTCTCCTATCTCTGCACTTCCGACCTACATGACTGCAGTGGCTACTGTGTATGATGGCAGTGCCTCTTTTCATGGCATCACAGGTGGCCTTGAGAGCGGAGCACTTGCCATTGATCGTAGACAGTTAGATTTGGGTAAAACTGAAGCCCACACTCACTCTGCTATTGAGACGCCTGACAGAGAGGAAGAGAGGAGTCATGCGAGTAGCAGCTTCCAGTCTACGGTGGAGAACGTCACAATGCACCAGTTGGAGCCAGTTCAGGTACGACCAGACGGTCCTCAGGTGTGGACACGGGAAGCAGGGGACACAGGGTTCCCTCGAACGAAAGGAAGCGTGCCTACCGATACTGAGATACGCAAGATGCAGGCTACTGTGCTTCAGGTAAACCATGTGGAGAGAACAGCTCTCACAGAACTTGGGATATGAAAATAATATCTAGTACATAAAAAAACAGTATAGTCATTTTCTTCATGCTCTCTTATACGAGTGGTATTTGATAAATAAGATAAAACTGTTATTGTAATCAATCGTTGTTTTCTTTCCGGACATCATCACAGTTAATTTTTATCACAAAATTTATCAAAATTTCATTGCAAAAACGAAGCTGCTATATTGTCACGAATAATCCGTCCACCTTCATTTACTTGTTCATCTTCAGCTTGGTTGTCTTGGACATGTGTTCCTTCATGAACATTTTCCATTCTACCCATCTCTGGCAAAGGCATATTGCGAGTGATAGCAATGTTATGTAAAATCACACATGTCGTGGCGAGCCTGCAAGCCTTTTCGGGAGTTACTTGTAGCTCCTTGTGTAGTAATCCAAATCGTCGCTTCAAAATGCCAAAAGATTGCTCAATACGCATCCGAGTGCCACTATGAGCAAAATTGCATCGCGCTTGACCTTGTCCATTTGGCACTGCATACGGAACTAGCATAAAAGCACTACCAGGATAGCCGGCGTCTCCCAGCAGATAACCAAGATGTGGTCCTGTTGCAATGTGTTGTACAATTGGCTTTGGCGAAAAATAAATGAATCATGACAACTTCCTGGCCAAGCGGCATAAAAATTTGTAAATCGTCTTTCAGCATCGCACACTGCTTGGCAATTCACCGAATAATAGTTTTTTCTATTTATGTAGGCGTATGAGTCCGGAGAACTTGGTGCTTTGATGCGTATATGTGTGCACTCGATGCAACCGATCACAGAAGGTATTCCATGCAAGTCGTAGAATAGAGATTTCTGTCTATTCAATTCTTCACCATTCGGAAATTTGATAAAATTGTTCATTTCAGTTAATAGACAGTCTGTAATTTGTGTAATGCATCTACTGGCGCTAGGTTGCGAGATGTTTACGAGGTCACCACATACAATTTGAAAGGAGCCTGTCGCGTAGTATCTCAAGGCAGTAGCCAGCTGAACAGAAGGTGAGATTGGACGACCACGGTTGCTGTTGATATTTGGCATGTGTTGCTCTACTATTTCGGAAAGATATGCAAGTCCAGCACTGTCAAAGCGGCAGCGCTCAACAAGTTCCGTGTCGCAGAAATTCTCAAAATGATTTTCAACGCACTGATATCTCTTCCGTCGGTTGTTTCTGGCAATGAAGTAAGCCATAACTGTAGAAATGCAATTCATGACCAAACCAAGTCTTTGATATAGAGTTTAGACATATGAAAAGCTATCTAACTATTATAATGGAACCTGAAAGACGGCATCTAAGCTCTAAAAAATAGCAGTGACTATGAATACGGCCCTTAGTCTGACTCGACTTGTATCATGTAAAGTATAGGCCCGATTCGCAGGGCACTCCGTTGCGGCGTGACTGATCCAACATGTGCTTGCGGCATTAATCAGGTCATACTTGCTGGTCTAAGGGTGCGTTTACACGTACAGCTTTATTGCCGACACTTTTCTATTCATGGTGAGTCATCAAATAGCGGACAAACAACGGAAATGAAGGTATGCCTTCTGCGCCTAGTTCAACATTAGATACCACTTTCTGGTGACACTCAGAGGATAGTAAGCCGATGAGATCAATGCATTTCTTTTTATCACCTTTTAATTACTATTGTCTGGACTCTGTGTGGTGACGCACGGAGCACGATTATAAGAGGCATACATATCATTGTTTCTCCATTCCTTTCTGACTCATCATGGATCGAAAAATGTCAGGAATGAAGTTGCACGTGTAAACGCACCCTTATACTCAACTAAAGTCGTTATGATTTCACGATCATGCGGCTGGTCTTCTCCGTGTTATTGTGTCCGGTTATTCTATGGCCTCACTGACGTCACTGAATAAATCAACCAGTCTTGTTTCACTTCACATTCTGTATAAATAGCTCCTTCACATTTCCAGCTATGAATATCTTCCGGCGTGCTTGAACAATGTCATTCAGTCATTACTGAATCCAATCGATCGAAGATTGCAGTGCAAAGTGAGTTGATTGTGAATGAAGGAGATATTGTCACTATCCCATTCTTTGTTTTCTCATCCGGCAGATCCTTCAGTTGCTGATTTGCTTCTGTGAGGTTTCCTGTCATCTTCGAAGGATCGTCACAGATTTGTTCTTTTCTCATGAATCGTTGCGATCGAATGCACAGTTCGAAGGGCTGCTGGAAGATATCAGTATTGGAAAACAGGAATGTCCTATGGTTGCTCTCGCTTATCATATCATCAACGAAAATACGGCGGAAGGCGCGCTAGCTGCGAGATTACTGCATGAAATTCACGTGGTGAGTATCAATTTATCCTTCTGATATCTCTGCCAGTATCGGGTGAAGTTTGCATTACTCAGTTTTACGAAAATGTTAACGAATTTTTTGATTTATCATGTATACTCATTGCGAGTAGTCAAAGGTTAGTCCAGGCTGCCAGCCAGAGAGTGCAATAACAAGGTATCTTCAAGTTTGCAGCTGCGACTCTTAAGTGGCTGCCAGCCTTTTCAAAGTGATTTTCTCATCAAAGAACGCTTCCTTACTACGCACGCTTGAAGCTATGTGCATTTTGCGGTTTAAGCGTGACCTTTGTAGACAAAAAGAGTATGTAGAAATGCTTTCTTATCTTGGTAACGTCGTAACATCCCCAATTTTTCGTATTCTCTTTCTTTTTTCTCCCTGAGTTTACGGGTTACTTTATTCTTTTTAGTAGTAGTATCATATTAATGACAATTTTATTGAGACATTTCATTCATGCTATTGCTGAAGCGGCCTCATTTCATTGTCAGTCACCTGTGAAATTTGTCCATACTTTCCAAGTTATGTTGCCATCCAGTTTTCATGTATGCCTCTGAAAAGAATGAGCGAAAGATCTTGGCAATTATTTCTTACTTTCATTTAGCAATTAATCCCTTAAATTTCCTTTTTTATAGCTTGTTTTCATCTTCTGCTGTAGACAGATTTGGTGCAGAGACTTGTCAAAGGGAGAGAGAAAGAACATCATAACATCGACACTTAATTCAGATTTTGACAATCAGTTTCACAGTAAATTTCTTAAAGCTGGTAGTTGTATACCCGGTGCACATTTAAGTATTTTAACGCATTATCGACGAGAGTAAGGCAATTTTAAATGCGTGCTAATGGACAGAGCTGACTGTAAATGTAATTGCAGATACATCTCAATTACATGGCTGAATGTATTCGATTACAATTACAATTACCACACAATCTGGTCTGAACAACAACAGAATGAAAATTATCTCACCATCATTCATTCAGTGTCATCACACGAGTCCTGAGAGTTAATTAGGATCTATCAAAAAGCAAAAGAAAAGAGAAATCATTTCACAGGTCACACATGCGGATAAGTAACATTCTACTGTGTTTGATGTGCGAGTTCAGCACAAGTAGGATCGTCTTGATGCGTGGTGGACGCGGCGCGAAATATATCGCTTGATCGCGTGAAGATGAAAAGCTTTTCTCCCTTGTTTGAATGACGACAAAGTCTGAGATTATTTCCCGGATCCGGAGCCTTTGATTTTTTGTTGTTCCGTTTGCGCCCTGTGGGAACGCATCTTGCTAATATCAACAGATTATCTGGCGAGGTAGCGATTTTGTGGATAATTTTTTTAAAGGTTCATTTTCGTGTAAAAACTATCTCTGCATGTGAAAATGGTCATAATTTATCCAAAAACATGTGTAAAATTAAAAAACGACAGGTGGCAAAAAAGTTGCTATAATTAGTTGGTAGATATTTGTTTACTAATGCGAGCTGATTTTTCGCCAACCAGCGAAATCGTGGATATTGTAGCAACTAATTAGTGGTAAGTAGTAATGTTCGTATATTACCTTCACATGAAAATGTATTGTATTCTCAGTCTGATCTGATAAAAAGGGATCTTTTTTAATTCACGAAGGCTTAAACTAAAAAGAGTATTTATCTTCCATAGATGTCGCAGTAAATATTGTGATATTATTCAAATATTTGTCATTGTTGTAAATTATTGAATGTCAAGAGATGTTATGAAAATTGATATATGCGGATTCTCTATATTCTTATCATTATCAAAGAATGATAGTCTGCACTTATTTCTTAGATAGATTAGCCATATGTGGGGGATAGTGAGGAGGTGAGGGAGAGAATAGAGCCTCGGCTGTAGAGGCGGATTACTAAAGAAAATAAGAGAGAAAGTCAAAAGTAAAAGGTGGCATATAGAGCGCGAATTGTCGCCGGCGAACTTCGCCAGCGAATATCCCGCAAATATGACTGAACTTTAGCATGATATTCTGCAGCTGACATTCGCCAGTTTTTCGCAAGATTCGTTCCCACAGGGCGGTCTGCATTCCTGTTTTTCAAACGAATTATATTTCAAACTGCTGCTATTGTTATTCAGTTATGTTGATGTTCGTGAACTAAAACGAATGAAAAGCATTTATCCCCTGATCAAATGTTATTTGTATTCCTTAAAAGTAGAAATGCAGGGTGTCCGCGTTCCCTGGAAACCTGGAAATCTTGGAATCTTGGACAAGGAGGAAGTAGTTACCGAACTTGATGAGACCATTTCTAGTATTCAAGTGATCTCATCGGAATGACAACGCTCTGATGTTCACCTTGTTGCATTTCAGTGTTGCGTCAAAAACTTTTCGTTATTTATTGTTATGCTCTCTCTATTTTGCCTTCCCCAATCCTCTCGCATTAAATTTGCTGCGATCAATTATATTTTCATTTTTCTCTAGAAATATAATGTAGCCTGATACATACTTTGTATGTATTATATTGGTATTTTTTACGTAGAATCACTGGTGCCTTAAAAAATCCAACCAGTTTCACGCCACCTTTCAATCTTTTTTGTCAATAATATTAATTCCATGGTATGCAAACTCCTTAGGCATAGAACTTTGGGTAGATTTACCCCGGAATTTTCCTTTAAATGTGTTGCACGAATTTGAGTAAAATTTCCTTGCAGAAAGCCTGGAAATCTTCGTTCAAATAGGACTCCTGAATTTTGGCAAATTTCCCCGGAAAACACCCGCGCGGACACCCTTGAACTGATAATTTTCTTATGAAAATGGAAGCATTTTACACCATGTTTTGCCATGACTTTAGAGACATAGATATTTGCCAATCACACACTTGAATTCGTGATGACAATACTCTGGTTTTGTAGTGAAGCTGTATGGACCCTGTGCGTGAAATAGGGCCTGACAAGTTAATTTACTATTTATTGTTTATCGGTCTTTTTATTTTGACCATCCAGCTGCACAAAGTACATGAAAATGAAATGACATTTTTTCATGTGGACATTGCTCTAATCTATTTGCTGTGTACGCTCAGTGAAGAATTTTGTTATGACAATAAATATGGAACAACAGGCAGTCCTTTTAATATTTTACATTTTTCCAAAACGTAAAATGAAGTGCGCAATTTCTGTCGATAATGGTTTTGTTTCATTTTGTCCTTTCAGGAATTGCTATTATCAGGGCAGTCTTTGAATCCACGTTTATCATTGTTGGAACGAATTCTATTAGAAACTCCTGTTACATTGCCTGCTCGATCTGGGGAACAAATGAAATTCTGGCTAATAAAATGGAAGCATCTTTTAAAGCTGATGACAGGTGAGAATAAATTATGTCAAATCGTACTGAAATTTGGCTAAAGGAAAGACAAGCAAAGTTCGAAGAAATTTGATAATGCCTGACATTCTGGTATAAGAGGTTCTAATTGTAGAGCAATGCCACATGTATTCAGCAAATGCGGATGAGGGACGTCTTGGCAGATGCTTGAATGGTTTTAAATGTTCGTTTTTTAGTGGAATGTTCAAAAATTCTTGTGTGTAGTTTGTGCATCGTTCTACCGGCGTATTTATCTTTGCATTTTCGTACGTATTTTGATGAACAACCATTTCTTTATAACAATGTTGCTTGTTTGAATTTTTTTCACTTATCACGTTCATGTTTTCTTTCTGTTTTTATTGTTCAATGTCATTTCTAATGTAAACGGTCTATGGCTTGATCGAATAGCTAAGTTAAGGTTATGGTGACGGAGTACTTCTTTGAGATTGAAATCAATGACATCTAAGGGGCAGGGTTGCCACCTGGTCTGCATCTACAGACTAGTGTATAAAATCTGAATGGTCTTAACATTCATGCTCAGTTAGTAAGATAGCGAAAAAGATGGGTCTTTTAGAAGTTAATCTTGTGTACGTTAAAGAGCCAAATTTTTAATCGTGTTTCTCGGACTCCCGGATTCATACAGAAATTTCTCCCCTAGCACCGCAAAGGGTCAAAATGAAGCTAAAATGGTGATTCAATAAAGAACTATAGGTACCATTGAAGTACCAAAAGATAGCGGTCTGAACTTTTTAGACATGACTATTTATATCGAAAATAATCAAATACAGTATAAATGGCACAGTAAGTCCAACCATTCTGGCATTTGCCTTAGGAAACATAGTTGGCTCCCACACCATATAAAAGACAATTTTGTTGGTAACAGTCGTAGAATTCAGAATGTTGTTCAAATCCGAATGAAGAAGTTGCTGCTTTAGATATTATGAATAAAAGACTATCGGAAAATGGCTTTCAACCATATAAAAAAAGCAGAAAAATAAAACCATTGGATAAGCCTCTTAATTGGATAGACTTATCTTTAGACTTTGTCAGCGATAGCTGTAATAGAAAAATGAATAAACTAAAACGTAAATATGGTCTGCCCATGGGAATTACAGCCAGACCAGGCAAGAGACTACAGAACACAATAAAATCTAAAATAGATAATAAAGACTTTTGTCAATGTGACATTTGTAAACAGATCGGTCCAAAATATAACTGTAACGACAAATATTTAGTTTACGAATTTTCGTGGAAAATCTGTCAAATAAAGTACATTGGTCAAAGTAGTCGACCTTTTCGATCACAGTATAATGAACACGAACGTAGTGTCAGAAATAGAGACAAGAAAAGTGCCGTGAGTGATCTTCATCTAAAGCACCATACCGCTGAAATGATGGACATTAATTATTTCAAGTGCAATATTTTGGATAAACAGAAATCGGCGATATCTACTAAGACGGCTGAATCTCGCTGGATTGCGTCGAAAATGCCAAATTTAATGAATAGACGTCATGAGCTAGTGTGAGGAGATGTCAAATCCAAGACCTGAGTATATAACCCGCATCATGTAGCCGTGTCAGTGTACCCTTGAGACAGTCTTTAAGACGAAACGCGTCGGGTCACTTTATTTCATTTTCAATAAAGCCTCGTGACATAATAAGGGAGAGATTTGATTTTTGATTTTGATCAAGCAATGGTGAATCTAAAAAACCTCCCGTTCAGTCACCTAACGAAGAACTATAGGGTTGCCGCGTGTACAGGAATTGTACATGATTTGTAATCTGTATTCCATGCTAAGATGAGAAATCATCAAAAATTTGCAAGAGACAACATCAAGCTGCTAAATACTGAAATTGGAACTAATATTCTTCTGTTGTTTAAAAGTGCTCAAGTGAAATCCCTCATTACGAACTTTGTTCCGAATCCTCATCTGATAATCAGTCGCGATGCAGCTGAATTTTAATTTGATTTGTGTGATGCAAATTATAGACAGCACATCCAGACACCTATTCGAAAGAGTTGACGGGCACAGATAGTCATCGTCATCTATTTTGAAGCATCGACAACAACATCATGGAGACAGTAACATCAATCTGTCACAATTTAAAATCTTAAAGCGATGCTACAGCAAATACAATCTCCTGCTACACGAAATGCTGCAAATAAAGCTCAAAAAGCCTTCAGTTAATTGGACATGCAGAGTCACTCATTGAGACTGAGAGATTTGAGAAATTTTCCTTTGTCTGGAGGTCGCAATTTCTATTTGCCTTGTGGTCTCCGTGGCACAATGGTTAAGTGCTTGGCCTAGCGATCTTTTGGTCCTGAGGTCGAGCCCCGAAGGTGTCATTGGAAGTCGGCAGGAAGGGCATCCGGACTGAAAGTACTTCAACGCTCCATAAGTCTGACTATGTCAGCACCGTCCAAGCCCCAAGTATGGGGAGTAGTGACGTAAAAGCTTCATTGAGTCTTGATATATCTACTGATTTTCTTTGCCGTACGTAGTATTTGTTCATTTAGGACTGCATGCATTCTGTAGCCTTCTATCGTTTAAATGTTTTTGTAATATCAATTTCATGCAGGAATTAGAGAGTAAATAGATTTCTGACGATGGCCACTTCATATGGCCGAAATATGAATAAGTTTGTCTTCTTATTTCTATCAAAAAACTAGAAAAGTAGTCGTGAAAATAAAATTGCGCTATTTGGAATATGATTCCGCTTTGTTCCGTCTTCTTGAATATTATTTTACAAGCACGATTTGAATCACGCCTGTGATGTTTGTTTTGTGGTGTGTGTGTGTGGTGTTTTGTTGTTGTGTGTGTAGATGATGTGTGTGATGTGTGTTTTGATTGTTTTTGATGTGTTTTGTGTTTTTGTGTGATGTGTGTGTGGTTTTGTAGTTGTGTGTGTTTGTGTTTTGTTGATGTTGTGTGTTTTGTTTTTGTTGTTTTGATGTGTTTTTTTGATGTGTTGGTGATGTTGGTGGTGTTGTTGTGTTTGTGATTGTGATTGTTGTTAGTTTGAGAGTCGACGCATAATGAAAGTGCATTTGAGATAAATATATATAATTCACTCTCCGCAACATATAATTATCATAATAAATAATCAATATATAAAATATATCAAAATAAACTATAATCATATCATAATCATTCCCCCATAATATCAACACACAATACTATCACACCATTCCATTCAACCCCATATAACATAAAACACCAATAAACCCACCCCTCAAAACCCCTAAAATTCCCCTAACATCCAACCCCCCCATCATCCTACTCCTATCACCTAAATAAAAATAACTACACACAACCCATTATACCACTCCAATTCAACTCTACCCCCACTTACTATCCATCCCCATACCCCCCATTTATAATAACCATTTCACCCAAACCCACCATCATCATCATATTTATATTAACTATACAAATCACCTCCATCTTCCCATTATTTCCTCTTACAATTATAATCCCCCAAAAACAAATTACTATCTATCCTTTCTACTACCAAAAACACCAATTACAATATAACACCTCCTCCCTATACTCAAATCACATTAACAACCCATATAATACCATCTCCCACTATCTTATTACTAAATACTCCTAATATCCCTACCTCTTCTTTATCTCCAAATCACCTCCCTCATATCACACCTACTCCTTCCAAATCCTCATAAAATAATCTCTCCCCATCATCTAACTCTTTACCTTCAATCAATAACTTAACTTTACACTTAATTAACCAAACAAAACTACAAATTATACTAAAACTACTTTATAACACACATCTATTATACATTCCATTTTAAAAAAAATTATTAATATTCACACACTGCTTTTTAGTAGATTGCAAAACGCAGTGTTCTGTGCTTGGAACTCGTCGATAAAAACGGCTTTCACTTTCAGCTTCTCTTCAATAGTTGCTTTTGATAATCCGAAACCAACGCCTGTCCCATGAAGGACTGCATTAGCTTCTGGTATGTAAACTCGATCTTTGATCATCTTGATAGCTTCTAATTCGTCTTCATAATTGAATAAATAACAATGAACGGTGACGAGATCGCTTTCTTGAGCATCATTGAATAGGGCAACAACTTTATCAACGAGAGCAACTTTAATCAGGGATGAGCCTTTATCTATAGATGCCCAGACAATGGACTTTGTGATTGCAGATCGCAAAATTGAAAATGATTCGTGTTTGATAGCAACCGCGTCCATGCCGTGTGTAATACAAGAGATCTGACGATTTGCTGCCACTGATTTTGGTTATATAGAAGAGTCAAACGTTGGATGGCCTTCTTACACGACAGTGCTGTCGTTTTTGAAAACATTGACATGAAGGTGTCTCGAATGCATGTTATTGTAAGACTAAATCAGAACAGAAGGGCAAGAGAATCTTGTCGAAGAATGAAAATATTGCCATTGTGTAAAAATCATGCCTCGAATAACTTGCCAGAAGTTCTCGTTAAATACTCGTATCATTTATTTCATTTCCAAAGATGTCAAGGACTCCGAAAATCATTTGTAGGATGAATTTAATCCATAATCGAATCGTCGCTGATAATAGGTACAAGGAATACCCTAGGACCTCATTAGAGAGTACACAACATTCCTACTACATTGATGAATTCATATTACCTTGTTTTATTGTGAATGAATGTTGAATTGCAATCCAATGGATAGACGAAATAACTGCACCTCTCTCCGAGGTAGCAGAATGATGCATTTGAAGTTCATCCATCATATGAATGGCTTAACGTCACTACTCCTCCAAACTGATGGCCTGGACGGTGCTGACACAGTCAGACTTTAATCTGGAGCGTTGTGATCTTTTACTCCGGATGCCCTTCCTGACTACTCCCAATGATAATTGGGGCTCGACCTCAGGACCGAAAGATCGCTAGACCAAGCACTGTGCCACGGAGACCACCTTTATTGCCATCATATATTGCGAAGAATCGAGGTCAGAGAATTTAGCAAATGTCAGTCAGTGGATTTCGGAACACCTCAGTTTTTGTCATTTTCTGCAAATTTCTTGGTGCTTCTAATATTTGACAAGTCGTGAAAGACTGAAAATGACGATTTTCTTTTTGACATCGTCACGAGAAATATCTCAGAAATCTTGTGTATTTATCGTCTTGATGATGAAAGTCTTGTTTTCTCTGTCAAGCATATTTTCCTGTTATCAAGTTTATTATCAAACCTATCAGGTAAAATTATAATCGTAATATTATTAGAATGCATGTAGGGAGGGCTTAAATATAGCGATTCTTACATAGTCAAGCCACATGTGTACCTGCACATATATGGTAAGCACATTGAACTAGTTTTCAACATTTACTTAAGTTTGGAGCTCTATTCGAAATTCTTCTATGTTTTCACGTGAAAGTGGTGAATACTCTAAATCAGAATATCAGAATATATACTATATATATAATATATAATACTCTAAATCAGGGGTGTGCACAAGATTTATTTTCGCGGGGGGGTTGAGGCGGAATGTCGACCATTTATTTATCCTATATGCATAGTTTACATATTATTTACGTTATTAATTATTAATTATTAATATTATTTGTCAATATTATATATTATAAAATGTATATATTAATGTTATGGTGACATATAGTAATTGTATATATTATTTTATTATGATCATACATCTTATATGCATTATTTATCTTATATCACATTTGCAGACCAATTCTCAATCGATCCATCTCTTGTTATTGACAAGTTTGCAGAAAGTAGTAGGTGCTTGGACTTCGTCTCATCAACTAACTCGTGACTTTCGACCAATACTCCAAGTTTTAGTTAATAAAGTGGTTAGAATTATGACCAAAACATTTTCATTTTGATGCATTTTTTAGTAATTGGACATTGATAACTAATAGCCACAAATTTGGACGAGAAATTAACAAGTATTGATATAGAAACATGGATGTATTTGCTCAAGAATCCATCACAATTGTAAAATTCTGACCCCTAATACTCGAGTCAAGCGGTATTGCTTATTTTAGCTTGTTTCTGAATTTAACTGGGTGGGGGGGGGTGGCCACCCAACCGCCCTCCTTCGGTACGCCCCTGCTCTAAATTCTGCAGGATATCCCTACTCTTAATATACCTCACTTCCGCTTGTGGTTGATATCTTTCTTCAAAGCATGACATTGATTCTACAACTCTGATTTAATCTCTCTAGTGACATTTTATATGTTTCTCTTCACAGTGTTGCTTGATCGTGACAAAGAGTGGTTTCCAATTATTTCTCAACCGGTTCATTTGGAACGCATTGAACATTTGATTCGTGATCAACTCTCAGAAAACCAAATCTTACGACTGTCTCGGACCGACAATGCAAAACTTGTCGTAACAGCGCTGCATTTCATGTTTACGATAGTCGAGAGACATCAGACTGATAATCCTTACGAGTCGAGTCTGACAACGTTCTTACAAGATCCATCAGTGACACCCTTCCTGGCATCTGGGATCGTTGGACAAGACAGTGAGAATGTTCACATCGCCTTGAGTCTGGTATCTGCTGCTGTTTTATTGGATGGCTTCTCTATTTCTGCGTGAGTATGAGGGACAGGGTGGCACCAGGTCGGGGTGTGGGGAGATTTGAACAGGTATCACCCTGTTAAAACATGTCAAAACACCTGTTGAAACCTGTCAAAACATGTTAAAACCTAAATTTAATATAATTACAGTATGTTATCACCGCATAACTTATGAAGTCAAGTTTCAAAAATGTATTTTTGTTATAAAGAAATCATCCATTGAAAAGTTTATTAATTCATGCCAAATCTGTATTCAAATTACAGTAACAAAAATGTACGAAGCTCTCAAAAATTGACGAAAATCTATGTAACAAACGTACCACCTGGAAGGAATAACAAATCATGCGCAAAAAAATCAATTAGTGGTTTGAGGAGTTAGCAGAATTTGGTAGTATAAAAGCAAATGCAAAGATCTAAAGTTCGGATTCTTCTAGGTGACACGAAGAAGTTTTTGCAGAGTCTCAGGTTTGAGTTTGTTTCTGAGCTTCGTTTGTTGTAATGCCGCGGCACTGAACTCTCTTTCGACCGCCGCACTTGATGTTGTGATGGTTGATAATCGTACCATAAAATCCGCAAACGATGTGACTGTCTCCTTCCGGCCAGGTTGTTGCGAAGATGTCTCCAGTATGTTCTGGGATCTAGTTCGCTAAGTGTAAGTCTTGTCTAGGAGTACCAATCCTACTTTCCCAAATGATTCCCAAGAATCCGGTACTCAGGTGTTTCTTGGGATGATCAATTGGACACTTGTATAAAGAAGGGAGCGGAATATCGCCTTTTTATGGATAAGCGCTGCACTTCTTATGACACAGACCTGAGATATGGTTCAACTTCATGGAAAATAACCTGCCACATAGACAAGTTGCAGAGGTAACAGCTGACTGCTTAGCTTCAATTAAGTTACGTAGACTGGTCGCCTCAACCATTTCATAGGAGTGTAGCAGTTATTTGACCATATAAACGACACATAGTAGCCTATACGCCTACAATACATAGATACAGGAATAAAAGCAAGATCATGATAGAACACTATCCAGATTACCCAAATCATCGGTTTTTCACACTGTAAATGCGAAATATGCTGTACAAATTGCCCATTCACAATCACTTTTTATGAAAAAATTACCAGTCATGACTCACATCAGCAATTTTACATACTTTTAACAGGAGGGTGTTAAAACCTGGTGCCACCCTGATGAGGGAGGGAGTGGAGTGAAATGAAAATGACAGAAAAAAGCAATCTTTCCAAATATCAAATAGTTCAGACACTCTGGACCAACTGCAGATTGTCTATCGCATGCCTCAGAACATGTGAGTCGCGTATTTCAGGGATGATGATATAAAATTGCAGAGTGCCAGTTCGTGTGGGAAATGCGCAGGGTTCTTGCCGGTCCTTGGAATCCTGGAAAAGTCCTGGAAATTTCAAAACTATACTTGAAAGAGAACAGAAGCGATAAGGAAAGGGTTGAAACCAACGGAAAAAAATCGGAAATTGGAACTCGATCTGGAGATGAATTTATTGGAAGTCAGTCCATATTTTCATTTTCGCCTGCTAGGGCCATATCAGAGGATAGAAGAGTTGCAATTTTGCAAATATTGATATTATATGGTAAGAATAAGGCATCCAATAATTGTTCCTCGCGCTGATGTGTATGTTGTATTTTAGGTACTACAGAAATGTACAAATACTGACTATCAAATTCATGTAAACAGTGAAAATATGCTTTTGAAAGCCGGGAAAGTGGAATTTAACGCAGCATTTATTAGTTTCCATAAGCAAATCTTGTGTCGAATGTCTTATGGAAGCAAACATGTCCTTTAAAACACGCCATGTAATTTAACCCCATTCAAAATGTGGGCTTCATAGCCAATAATCTCTCAGTATTTATCTTAGCATTACAAAAATGTTGATTGATTGCCTCCCCATCCGATCGCTTTGTCATTTAAAGTGCAAGCGTGTGAAATTCGAACTGTTTGGTCCATTCATTGTGTCGTGTTGCAGATTGGGTGATCATGTGAAAGGGTTCACCCAGGACTTGGTTCAGTCTCATGACGTCATCTCCAATGCGGGAGATGTCCAAACCCGACCTCCCAGGACCGTCGCCACACCCATCCTTCGCAGTCAAGTGGATGAAAATTGTCCGCCAAGCTCTACTGACGATGGCGTGGCTCGACTAGTCAAGGAATTAGAATCAAGACTGACCGTAGGAGATGAAGATGCCTCTGACCTACTACACGTGTACGAACACGAACTTCAAATGTTACGGGTGAGTTTGATTGCATTCGAATATGCGTGTACCTTTGACATGCAAATAAGATTCATCACGGGGAGCCGTTTTCTATCTGGTTCAGCCTAGCTGGTCATGTTGATGACTTGTTCACAACATAATTTATTTATATTTCTTATCTTTTTATACACCCGTTGACCAGTGTGGTGCTTTTCAGTCCTTATAAGGACTATTGCTAAATAATTTTTCACTATTTATACTTTGGAAATATTGCATTGTGTGACAGGTCCTCGAAACTACATTTTCTTAATGAAATCACTTGACAAGTACGCGACTATGGTTTAATGTCACTACTCCCCATACTGGGTGCTTGAACGGTGCTGACATGTCAGACTTTAATCTGGAGCATCGTGATCCCGGGTGCCCTCCCTGTCGACTCCCAATGACACTTTCGAGGCTCGACCTCTGGACCGAAAGATCGCTAGGCTAAGCATTTAACGACAATGCCACAGAGACAACAAAAACTTACTACTTAAGACTTTTATTTGCCTTGATTTTCAATAACTGACAATTTCATCAAATAATAATCATTTTCCAATGTACATTGGGAAACATAGTTGTTTCAAAATGTTGCGTTAATGTAAATTACACATTTACATGACGCTAGCTACCGAAAGCGATTTTTGAAGGTTCAACCTTAAACCAAACTTTTTAATCAATCACATTATTCCTGAATGCTTGAAATTTCAGCCGCTTTAGAATGATCAGAGAAATCTCATCATTTCTCGGCATTCTTTTCTTAATTTCTCTAAACACTTTTACGTTCTTTCACTTCAAAATATCTTTTTTTGCACGAAACTGACATTTTCTGACTTGGAATAGATTTACGCATGATAATTAAAATTGATTGGTTCTTAGCTTTCCTTATTTTCATAAATATCAGTCACAGCCTGGTCTCCGTGGCACAGTGGTTAAGTGCTTGACCTAGCAATCTTTCGGTCTAGAGGTCGAGTCCCGAAAGTATCATTGTAAGTCATCAGGAAGGGCATCTGGACAAAAAGATCACAACGCTCTTGACTATGTCAGCACCGTCCAAGCCTTCAGTATGGGGGAGTAGTGACGTTAAACCATTCATTCATCATCATTCAAGGCCTTATTTATTAGGTTCCGTGCCTGATTGAATGTTTAAGGGAGCATGGCACGCTGGACAGTCGCACGCGCGGCGTCAATCTCTGACCGAGTTTGCAAAATCAAGCCGCACATTGACAAGATGTCAATCATGGCGGGCTCCCGCATCCACAGCGTGGGCTGCACAAATTTGCAATATTATAATTGGTGTGTACTGCGCTTCTAATTATATTTTTACTATCGAATAGCTTTAAATAGCAGCCGCGGCCATTTATTGAAATTATTTCCCCCGATGTTTCAAAATTGGTCTACGTAGTTATTCGCGGTAATATTGCCTTGTCCGGTGAAAGCGGATATGTATATTTACTCGCATAATTCAAATTAGACAACTTTGCACGCATTCTCAAGACCTCCCGTCATAGGAGTTTGATTCTTTATGAAATGGCATCATTTATTATCAATTGCATGATGGAACACCATATGGAAACATATTTGAGCGCATGTGCACAAAATATCACACATTTTGACGCTTTGGTTGATTACTAAGTGCAATAATATGAAAATTCATTAATTCCTACTCTTGCGAGACAATTACCCAATCTCTGAAATTGTCGATTTCTTTTCAAAGTCACTGTCATTTTGTCTCCTACCAATTATGGATTATGTCAGTTGGAGGAGTTGTGATTAACAAAAAAGTGGCTGATATTTGAACAACTTCAAAAAAAATCTGAGGTTTAGTTGCTTCATACATGCATTGAAAGGTCATCATAATTTCCCTTCATTTTCTGATTTCAATTTTCGTAGTTAATTTCTATTCCAAACAAGCGCCTCATTAACTAGAAATCAACCTGCTAGTGTCAGTAGTCATGAGTAGGATGACAGCTTGTCGCAACATTTCGTTAATTGAATAAGTTACTTTGTCGTTCTAAATGAGGACAATGGTTAGGAATCCATGCAGTCATGCAGCACCGATGATACAGCCGATATCTGCTAATTGTGCTCCACTAATTTTTGACTCATGCCAGAACAGATCTAGAACGACATGGAGGCTGTTTTGGGGTGTTTCCATTGAAATGTAATTTAAAAATACTACACTTTGCCACCAACTATCATCGTTGACAGCTTAATTGGAGAGATAGTTTTTCTGATGACATTGCGACTCTTCTTGGCTTCACTGCAATAAATTGAACTCAGACAGATCATCTTACGAAAGAAGCAGGTGCTGAAAATTTTAAGTACAATGAGATATAAATTCGTGTATCGCCAAAGCTCAACATTCTGCATAAGATAATGCACATCACGTAAAAGTAGTATTGTTTCTGTCAAAGGGAGTAGTTATTTTCCTGTTGAGTGAAGCTCTATCGTCATAGCACCTCTACAAAGGACTTGGTGCTGACATACCAGGACTTCTGAAGCGGTCTGCTATATTTCAGTTAAGAAAAACCATAGATTTCAGATGGTCAATAAGCATACAAATTTCCTCGACCATATACATGATTTCTTTTAATAACAGCGGCTACTACTAAAGCTGTCATTCATCTTTGCTTTGGCTTCCATTTGAAAGCGGCTTCTGTTAAAATTTGTGTATAGTGGCATTTATCGATTTCAGAAGACACTTACTTTATTTGTGCATTGTTGGCCCACTTGATATTCTACTTATACTTCCATAAAATCATGCTTGTCTATAGGCATAGACTGCATATCTGATTACGGCTCATCCACAGAATTATATATTTTGTTTATCTGCTTCGGTTTGCTAGAAGTGTGATTAATACGAAATTGACGGCACATCGAGGAACCTATTAGGTGGGCAAAAAGGACTTCCTAATACCTTACAGAGATAGGAAGTCGTTCGTCGCTTGCGGATTAATGTGAGTTCCAGGAAAGTGCTTCGATTGCCAAAATTCCTTCAGATTCGACGAATTCAGATCATTGCCAATAAGTTTTCTCCATATTGTTGGCCCTTTCGATCATTATTAAAGAAAATAGCAGGCGTACGAAAATTAGTTCACTTGATGATTTCACCATCGTCTTCTCGGCATTTCTCACTGTATAGTGCATACACTGAATCGAATGTTAACCAGACGATGTGTGTTTTGGTGTGTGCGAAGTGATATCACAGCACGCACGCATCTCTCACTGGCTCTGATGTCCTCTGCTGACAGCTTATTGTTTGCCATTTCCAATAGCAAGCGATACACGAATTATCCATTCGAGAAGGAGCAAGTTGTCTAATCCTGTGATGTGCCATTTCGATATTAAGGTTGCATACAATTCTTCCTTTCTAGGAAACCGAAGCGCGCGCAGATGAATCTAATTCTGTGGGTTCATCTGTTGGTTATGCCCTTCGGAATGTTAATTGTAGTGAATGCTATGCGGTATTATTTCATTGATGCCATCCCAGTTAACGGCTATTGAATCAAAAACTGCTATCTATGTAACCAGAAACTTGTAGATATTTCTATGTGTGCATGGGTCATAGCACGCATTCACTAGAATAGTAATCATGCTTAGCTTTTTCAAGCGTCAGTGATTGTTGCAGCCTCGGCCGCTATACGGCCTCGGAACTGCACGACTCACTGATGCTTTCAAATTCTAGGCATGATTGTTATATTTTGGAAAGAAATAAGAACGAAAATTTTCCCAACTTTTCGCTCATAGTCTATTGAACATTCTGAAGGGTACTTAGATAAAAGTAACGACTGGATTACATATATGAACTGACTACAAAATTTAAAAATTATATAGTGGAAACTAGGCAAAAGGGACTAAAGTAAATCTTTAATGTGCATAGCTAACTTATATGCCAAAAACAGGACATCTGGTAAAGTGTGCTACATAGACATAGGAAAAGAAAAAGTTGTCTAATTATCAAGCAACAGAGGTTCCACAGAATCCTTCTTTCCATTCAGATCAGGATGAAGTTTCTGAAGAAATAGCATTTCATAGATTCTTAGATCGTCCTTCTTGCATTTCTTCAATATTTTAAAACTCTCCATAGAAATTGTTTGGTCGCAGATTATCAATTTCATTAACAATTACAGATTGTCATATTGCATGGAAAATATTGTTCAACATGAAGGACTGTGGAATTCAGAAATTCAAGAAATTCAGAGGAGGGCTATCGTGGGAGCTGCTCTTTGCGGATGACCTGGTGGTGATAGCTGAAGGAAAAGAAGACTTTCAAGAAAAATGGTTGAAGTGGCAAAATGGAATGGAAGAACACGGGCTGAAAGTAAACACACAGAAAACGGAAATTGTGGTATGCAGCAGAAACCGAAGGAAGGCCAGAATTGTCGACAGGGACGGACAAGAGGTAAAGCAAGTCGAAGCTTTCAAATACCTGGTAGTGACCTTGAGTGAAACAGGAGGATCAGAGTTGGCGGTGAGGGCAAGAGTTAAAGCTGCGTGGAATAAATGGATAGAAGTGAGCGCAGTCATAGCGGACAAGAGGATGCCAAGGAAGCTGAAAGTCAAAATCTACAAGACAGTCGTGAGACCAGTGCTGATGTATAGAGCGGAGGTATGGGAGATGGGGAAGAAGGATACACAGATGCTGGAGACAACAGAAATGAAAGTGCTGAGACGGATTAGAGGTGTTACGTTAAGAAACAGACTGACGAGCGAACAGATCCGAAGGGAGCTTGGAGTGACCAACATCTGGGAAAAGACAAATGCAACACGCTTGAGATGGTATGGACATGTCGTGAGGATGGAAGTCAACAATCCTGTTAAAGTGGTGAATGGAATGGAAGTGAACGGAACCCGAAGGAGAGGACGTCCGTGCAGGCGTTGGCGCGATAATTTCCAGGAAGATATGACCAAAATTGGCCTCGAGGAGAGAAATGCCTACGACAGAAGACATTGGAGAAGCATGACACAGGCCCCCAACCCGGCTAACTAGCTGGAACAGGAGGAAGAAGATGATGAAGGACTGTGGAATATGTCACCGTCTACCGATAGCAATTTCCCTTTGATATTTTGGAGTGTTAGAAAGATTTTAAACGGTTTTCGCTGTTGCTAGCAGCATGAAATCTTTGTCACAAGTTTTACACTGTTGCGATGTTTAATTCAACATAGAAATTGGCAATCGTCTGTAATCTTAGAGCTCACTACTCTCCTTCAACATGTTCAATGCATGGACAATTGAACATCGTTTAAACACAGCTTTAATGCAGGCACCTACTACAGAGACAAATTGCCTTTTATATTGAGATGAATTGCCTCATTACCGATGGTCACGGTCAGAACTGGTCTCGAGGGGCAAGAACATCTATTTTCCATTGAATGCAATGCGAATTCAAGCCTGTATTCTAACGAAACAGAAGATTGACACCACATTGACCGTACACAGGTCAGTAGATTTAGATCTTGAGTCGAGCCTGGGAAGAATAGTTCCATTTTACGAATGTGTCATGGAGGGAAATTGAGTCAAAGATATATGCTTGCCACTTGACGGGCATGCCTGCAATCTGACTGTCGAGGGTCGTGTGTTCGCTGATACCAGCTACTTCTGCAATGCGCGCGTTTGACCAAGGACATAAATGGACCATAGTTCATTTGTTTGCCTGAACAGTTGCTATTATGCTTCTGCACCATGTATAACAAAGAAAGCAGGTGATTGCGCTCGATTTGCATGTATTCTAAAACAACGGAAGAGTTGCAGTACACCTAGAGCTGTGATGAGTCGTACTGGACGGTTGATCTCATTTCATGTGCACTTCCGTTGTATGGCAAATAATGCAGCTTGTGAGGACGAGCCTCTTCACCTGAAGGTGACTCTCGGCAGAAGATGGAGGCAAAGAAATAGAAATTCGAAGGTAAAAAAGTGGGGATGATTTAGGTAAAATAACAAAGTAATTAAGAAACAATATGACTCACGAATGTATAACTAAGTAGGCTAATGACAGAAACACTGAAAAGAAGGTGGGAGAATTAGAATAGTGAATAAGCAGATATGGGGATGCAAAATGTATACCTAATAAGTTTTTAATAACTAAGAAAGAATTAAACACTGCGTAACTCGTCGGTGTAGAAATGGGAATATCGAAGAATATGGCGATGTCAAAAGCCAAGATGATATAATTTTTTTTACAGAATTTTCACCCATAACACAGCCATGAGCCATGAACGAAGCTAGGGGTTGCTTAATGAAAAAATAACAAATTGTATTTTTTAAAATAAATGAAACGAGAAAACAGATCTTCTAATCTGATTAAGCTGTCCCCATCAGAAACCTGTTCGCACGCCTCTTGAAAGTATCAAGATGGTATTGGTCAGGGAAAGTGGTCTGGGGAAGCTGATTCCAAAGCTGCGCCGTGCGAACAAAAAGGCTTTTCGAGCCGCTCACATTGCGTGCGCGTTCTAAGCTCACATGATGTGGGTGCATTAGCTCTACGTGTGATACTGGAGAAGATTTTAAGCTTGGGTGTGCACTCATTTACTGCAGAGCTGCTTCTACCGAAATAGTACATTAGAAGAGACTGAGTGAAGCAACATCCCGTCTGACGGAGAGCGGCTGCAACTTGCTAGCAAGATTTTCACCCATAAGATTCTTGACACGTTTCTCAACCCGTTCAATGAGGCTAAGATGCGTTTGTGGGGCGCCTGCCCACAGATGACAACAATACTCCATTAGAGGAGGAATATTGGACTTGTAAGGATAGCAGACAGTTTATGGTGGAAGATAGCTGCTGGCACGATAGAGACCACCAATGCGTTGAGCTGCCTGCTTGTTAATGGATTGGATGTACGGTTTCCATGACAAGTCTTTCGTAAACGCCAATCCAAGGAAAGAGATGGATTATAAGACAAGAATCCTTTCAAATTATCAGTTCTCCATAGAGGGTGGGAAACTTGCTTTGAATAGGAGAGGAGAATCACTGTGTGAACTCTTGAAGTCCCCCACATGTGATGTAGATAATACAACTTTTGACATGATTGCCTTCAGGCGGTTGAACGTTTCGATGGTCATCATATCATGCCATCGACCGTTTAGATAACTTTCGACTTTTGGGGAGTTTCTTCTTTACCTTTGAAAGCAAATTCTTTTCAAGAGAGCGAGCGTCTTCGGCACCCGTCGCCCGCCAGGTTCATCAAGCCCCGACGGATTTATTTAGTGCAAGCGAAGACTACAACTCACTCAGGATTTCTTTATTCACTACTCCATTCTAAAAGTACAACATGTAATCCTACTCAACAAGCTAAGATAAGTACAGTGGTCGTATTTGGGCACGAATTTGTCGAAAATGGGAGCGAGTACACGAAAATTGAGCACGAATTTCAGGAGGTCCCATTTTCGTGCCCTCTGTATTAATGGCCGTATGTTTCATGCATTAATTCATTTTATGTATGGAAACAATTTAATTTGTTGCTAATTCTGGAAATCAAATCTTTTTCATTTTTTGTCCAAAAAATGAAACGAAGTAATACAAGTATATACTGTATACGTCATTCAATCAAGCTATATTTACTCCTCAGCGTCATTCGGGGAACCACTTATGACTCTAACACACCATTGTTTCATTTACGTGCTGAAGAAAAACAATCAGAAAAATGATAGATGACTCGGTAATTTGGTGGTAATATTTGATTATATAGTGCATGCATGAAAAGAATTCACCATATCATTAAGTTCCCGGTGTCTACCTTCGTCTTGTCCCACAACTTGAATTTTCGTGAGAAATATAAGAGAAATAGAAGCCAACTCAAATACATGAGGATCAAGTTCATGGATAGCTTCGGCATTTCTCTTTTGCATTCTTTTGATACTCGGCCACTTTCACCATCACAAGGGGTTCTTTTCGGAAAACATTTCACAATTGCTCGGTATTCTGTTTCTCTTCTCATAAAGTGCACTAATTCAATGCTTTCATCATGAAGAAGTAAAGATGTTCTCTCCTTTTTTATATATTGACCAAAAGTCGAAGTTAATTAAAACAAGAATTTACACATGCCGAACGTTTCGGACGTTCTCCCCTCGTCAGCGGCGTAAAGTCAATCGGCAAAGTTCATTAAGTGCAAAGTGCAAAGTGCATTAATGTCTTGCTACTTATCTTAGCTTGTTGAGTAGCATTACATGATGTACTTTTGTAATGGAGAAATGAAAAGTGAAGTCCATTGTGAGTTGCAGTCTTCGCCTGTATTGGAAAAATCCGTCGATGCATGGATATGACAGGCGACGAATGTGCTCATAAATTCAAAAGAAGTTCATTTATTTACATCAGATATGAGGGACTTCCGGAACTCATAAAGGGGAAGTTTACTGACGGCTCTCTTGAACGCATCAACACATGACAGATGCTGAAAATACATGTTCCTCTAAACGAAACCTTCCATCTACGCATTCAGGTGAATTAGCACGATCTTCATGAGTTCAGCCCACAGAAAATTCGCTTCTCAACCTTGTCTATGGAACAACTTTCCTTTTTTATTATTGATGTACTTCATCATTTCAGACGAAGGAGTCACACGTAGAAGACCTACTCGCGGCGAAAACCATGGCTTTAAATCAGGCGGACTGTCTGATTATCAAATACCGGTCGAAACTCGCCATGGCAGATACGGAGAAACAAAGAATGCGGCAGCTGTTGCTCAATTATCAGACAGAAAGGGAACGAAGTCAAAAGTCGACGAAGAAGCTGGAAAAGGAATTTCAAGAGTAAGCAATCAATTATGAGAATCAAATGTGATCAAATAAGTCTCAGAATTACGACATATTTACCTTTCAACGGCCGTGTGCTCGGATAGCTCAGTTGGTTAAGTGCCGCACTTCGGTGTTGAAGTGCAGAAGGTGCAAGGTTCGAGTCTGTTCTCCTGTGGAGGTATCATCACTCTCACGAGAGGTTAGCAGCCCCTAAGCTGGTGAGAGTTGGCAGTGTTGAAATGCAGAAGGTGTGAGGTTCGAGTCTGTCCTTGTGGGGAGGTTTCATGGCTGTCACGAGAGGTTAGCAGCCCCTAAGCTGGTGAGTTGGCAGTGTTGAAGTGCAGAAGGTGTGAGGTTCGAGTCTGTCCTCCTGTGGAGGTATCATCACTCTCACGAGAGGTTAGCAGCCCCTAAGCTGGTGAGAGTTGGCAGTGTTGAAGTGCAGAAGGTGCGAGGTTCGAGTCTGTCCTTGTGGGGAGGTATCATCACTCTCACGAGAGGTTAGCAGCCCCTAAGCTGGTGAGAGTTGGCAGTGTTGAAGTGCAGAAGGTGTGAGGTTCGAGTCTGTCCTCCTGTGGAGGTATCATCACTCTCACGAGAGGTTAGCAGCCCCTAAGCTGGTGAGAGTTGGCAGTGTTGAAGTGCAGAAGGTGTGAGGTTCGAGTCTGTCCTCCTGTGGAGGTATCATCACTCTCACGAGAGGTTAGCAGCCCCTAAGCTGGTGAGAGTTGGCAGTGTTGAAGTGCAGAAGGTGTGAGGTTCGAGTCTGTTCTCCTGTGGAGGTATCATCACTCTCACGAGAGGTTACTAACCTCTAGGCTGGTTGTCAGTGTGTTGAAGTGCAGAAGGTGCAAGGTTCGAGTCTGTTCTTCCAATCGGAGCCATGGTCCAGCTACCATGGCTCCGGGCGGCTCCGACCCAAGACCCTTCGACATATTGTTAGCAGTGTTGCCACAGCGGCCAACTGGAAAGAATTCCGCCGCGACGGTCTAGGTGTGCCGATTCCTAGACCTATGTATGAATCGCTTTATTAAAGATAGATAAAGCAATTTTGGGGATCGATCACGCACGTACATCACGCAATTTAGCCTATGTAAATAATGATGCATACTAAATTGAGTAACCTGATTTTTCTTTTGTTTCCCATTCCCTCCCATCATGAGCGAGACGACCAGCAGCGGTGACGTTAACTGATCTCGTCGAACCTGCTGCCGGTCGGACGAGATGATTCAACCACTTAGCTGTCAGGCCTTTAATATTCATCATCAAGTGAAACATATTTCCACATTAAACTAAAATTCCTTTTATATCAAAAGTACTTCTTCAGAAGTATATTAATACTTCATCTAGGTATGTTGTTGAGAATGTGGCAACAATAAAATAACCACACATTTTTATAGGAATAATAATAAAGAATCAATAATGTACTTAATAATGTGCTGCAGTAAGCAGGTTTCGGGAGGTCTACAACGATAGCGTACAATGATGACACAATTGTATTCCCTTAAGCTACACTATCAAACATCACAATATCTCGCAAAGTGACTGAATTCTTGATGCATATAAAACTTTAAGTCGGAGCTGGATGGAGCCGTGGCATTTTCTGTCCACCCCGGCTCAGACCTGCTACCGAGTTCGAAACCCTGCTTCCACCAATATTTGCCACGTTCCAGCAACCAAACCTTCACCTCCTGCATTTTACTGTGGTCATTCTTCGCACTGCTTCTCATTGAAGGGCTGCCGACGGTCGGAGGCTATTTCATTTTGTATTCTAAGAGGCCATTGCTTGCCCTCAACCTTAGGTTTAGACATGAGCTGTCTGTGCATCTCCTTTACTGACTGTCTTCACATGGCTACCGAGCTCCGCTTCTGGACGTCTTTCGGACGTCGTCATTGCGACCTTCTCTGACGGGAAGGGAGACCAGGACTACCAACAGGACATGTTCCTGCGGCCTGAGGTGAGATGCTACTTCTCCTCTTGTCTTAGGGGGATTGGCGTCATGTCCAGAACGACTTTCAGAAACTCCAACTTCCTTCCAAATTTTAGTCAACTTCGGGAAAGCTGATGAATCTATGAATACCATGCCGAGATTTTAGTCTTTTATCTTTGCTTTCTCAGAAGTAGTCCGCTGAGCGTGCAGCATTACTAGCCTCTGCTCCAAGCATCTAAATTCCAACATTATCTATCTGTCGAATAATTGAAGCACCTGTCTCAATTGTTGAAATAGTGACTTGTAAGCGAAGGGTGCAGAAATTAATTTTCTAGCATGTCTGTTGAGATCTCCGTGGCACAATGGTTAAGTGCTTGGCCTAGCGATCTTTTGGTCCAGAGGTCGAGCCCCGAAGGTGTCATTGGAAGTCGTCAGAAGGGCATCCAGACTAAAAGTACTACAACGCTCCATAAGTCTGATTATATCAGCACCGTCCAAGCCCCAAGTATGGGGAGTAGCGACGTGAAAGCTTCATTTCTGTTGAGAATTAGAGAATGGACTCACATGCATGTCAAATGGATGAATAATATTTCAATTAGTAGACGACTGTTCGAGCATTTCTCTGCTGCTATAATCATTCTACATTAACAGGAGTTGTACAAATTAATCTTTGCCTCTTCAAGTTGATTGAGAAGTGACATTTAATCAGGCTTTTGTCGAGCAGAAACAGATGGCCACATTTTCATTTAAAGAACTCTCGTTGAACAAGCAAGAGCAAAAATTCAATCATGACCGACTGAACGCAATATTCCTTCGAATTAATTAGCTGTATGACAGATCGGAAAAGCAATTGTAACGGTGAATTGTATCGATGTGACAGCGGATGATAGGATAGACAGCTGCTATATTCAAGATCAGATATTTTAATCACAATTCGATTCCCCTCAAGTCAAATGTGTCTGTGAGCTTTCAAAATGATTTGTATGGTCAATGAAATTAATTTAAGTTGATGTTTAATCAAGCTCAAGTGTGCTGTGAATTGTAGGTAGGAATTTGCCATTCTGTTTGATACTTTCAAGATTCAGAAGTAACCAGAAGTGAAAATGAACCAATCAACGTTGGACCGAATTCATCCAAAACTACGATGAATCAGTTCGATATGGAACTGATAAATGAAGCCTTCTAGACAGAATTTTTCGGTACTCTTGGTGTTTCAAAGAGTTGACTTTTCCTAGTTTCATGGAAAGTTTTACTGTTTCACTTTTTTCCCTAGTTTTACTGTCTAATACGAAGTATATTGTGTTATGGCTCTCCTTTGTTTGCTTGCTTCTTTGCCGCATAAAATTCTCGACAAAATTGATTCTTTTAGTAGGAGGTGCCACTGTATCATTCACGAGAGTGACTGTAATTGTCTGATATCCTCTCCATTGAAAGACGTTTTATGCAGGGATGCTGTAAAACTTTTCCTTGAGGCTGAGAAGTCACTTTCCCATCCTCTTCATAACATGATCCCTCCGCGTTTCCCCTGTTCGAAGCAGCATCATGTTGAATTTACTCGAACTTTATTGAATTCTTCCCACTGACAATTATTTGCATAATCCTTATTGTATTATTTGCACTTATCTTATCGGTCTTGGTGATGAATGTATTGATTTTCAGTAAATCAATAAACACTTTCTTGTCTTCATGAATAAAGTTATACATACTTATGTTGTAGGGTAAGTGCAAGAAGTTTTTCAGCACATTTCGTTGATGGTTTATGTCCTATACTTCGACAGGGTATCTAGTAGGCCTATATACCTCCAATGCTTATTGTGCATATTTTTTACTTCCTATTGAAGTCAGTGCTTATATAGGTACTTTCTGCATTTACTTTTCATGCAATGTCCGCATGTTTAATTGACTAGTGTATGAATTCATGCATTTTATTTGATTAGTGAGGAATGTATTCTTCCATTGAAATGACATGTAGACGGATACGAATGTAAAGCTAGTTTGAACTTTATATGAACTATGCTGTAAAGTGATGCCTAAATTCCTACGTATCTGCATGTGAAATGAAATTGTCATATTGAAAATGATGTGTGTGATGACAATATATGAAGCACATGAGCTTAACACATTCATTCATGGCGAACATTTGCACAGGAAGCTTAAATAATCAGAACATTTTATCATGTTCAAAAATCTGATGAAAATCCCGGTCCGGGACACAGGTTCAGGATTAGAGTCTGTCCGCCGTGGGGGCAACATCACTCTCACTAGAGGGTAGCGACCCTAACCTAGTGAGAGCTGTGTATGTGGAGGCTTCATCATCCACAACTTGCTAGTATGACTTGTGCATTGATTGGGGAAAGGAAGCATAATTAATGATAGACAGAAATCATCATCACCTTCAGGGGTGTACCGAGCGTTCGGTTCGGCCGAACTACTTATTTCTGCATTAACTGAAATTTTTCTGTCCTACGTATGTTTCTTCGGTGTTTATTCTCTGCAATAATTTACAATCTCGATTTATTACATTCCATCACTGATAGGCTTGAGTTAACTTTTTTGAGTCTCGGGACAGTATTAGATTAGCAATTTTGTTTGGAATTTCGGTCTGTAGTTTTGTACTCAATCATTTACAAACGACTTTAGCGTTGGCCTGCGATAGAGTGAAGCCTAGAGGCAAGAAGAGGACCGTTGAAACTGCATTAATATGTATTGGAGACACAAATTGAATCAACAAAACGAATAACGGTCACGGACGAAGTTCATCGTGTGTTCTGATGTAAAAACAACAACATCTCGCCCGAGATGGAATTAGCAGGCGGGAGCGGCGGTCCTTCCAAATCGTTCCCGCCTCCGAAAACATTCTTCCTGATTACACCGATGAGCACAGAGTAGAGAGATACTTCTTTGCTGCAATTGGTAAGAGTGGGAATCTGTGGGGTCCTCCATTCGCTCAAGGAGCGGCAATTTCACGTGCTCATCCACCTCAATCTTCGTCAAATCACCTCGTGTTGGCTCAGTAGAAAATATCAATCGGCCGAACCTTTAAAATCGAGGTTCGGTGCACCACAAATCACCTTGCATTCATTTCTGTTATATAATATATACGACTGTATAAAAAATAACAAAATCTTAGAAAGCCCTAAATGAAATGTATAGACTTGCAATATGGAGTTCTGCATCATCACCTTCTAAAAATTGGATGTTTCCTCAGGTATTCTGTGTTCAATTATCTGATTTAGCTATTATTTTCTAAATGCGTGATGATGGCGTGAGTGAATTTTCGGGAATACCAGCAGTAAACAAAATCTTCAATTTTTTCAGAATGAAATGCGAGCGGAATCAACTGTCCTCTGAGCTGAAGAAGACAAGTGGGAAATTAATGGAAACGTCTGAGAGTTTGCGAAAAAGTCTGAGTCAGTCAAAGAAATTGCAGGAAAACTTGAATGAGACCTCAGCAGCTCTTAAAAAGACCACCGAGAAGCTAAAAAAGCTCCAGGAAGCTAATGCGGAGCAAGATAAGAACATTGATGTCTACAGAACGCAACTGGATGAAGCCGAACATACGATCAAGGAGAAAACAAAACAAGTGAGTTGTTTCAAGCAGGGATGAGATTTCTCTGAAATTTTCGGAATTGACAAATGAGCGAAGACGATCGATACCTCATCCTTACTTGTTTGTCTTGGCCTTATTCATTGCTTATTGTTGTCTTCAGCATGACGTAGATTGATATAGAGTCTGACTCATCGAATAGTAAAGCTGATAGAAGAGAGTGAATTTGTTGCCTCGAATTAGAACGAGTTTCTGCAGGGAACGAGGCCGAAAGTGAGACTTTCACAGAATGATGTGCACCCTATGCCTACTACGAATCGGCACGTCTGCCGAGTTCTAGTGAGTTCCTCTTCTTGTCAGACAGGATCACAGAAAAACACATGTAAATCGAATGGGATGCAGATTGCAACTTTTGTTTAAAATGAAATTTTCTTTGTTTTCGCTTATCAACTGGAGAGTACTAAGCCCAGATTCATAATTTCTGACATGGAATGTCTTCAAGTCATTTTCTTTTATGTTCATGTACCCCTGTCTACAAAACTAAACACATTTAGATTTGGTGAGCCTCTTAATGTCGGCAAACATAAACGTTTTGGGAAACTTAATCCACTTTCAACCACATTCTCACATAGGCCTACATTGCCGATTAGATGCATGATAATCGCACTTGCACATCACAGGAAATGACCTGAAGACATTCCATGTCCGAAATTATGACTCTAGGCATAGTACTCTCCAGTTGATAAGCGAAAACATAGAAAATTTCAATTTAAACAAAAACTGCAATCTGTGTCTTTGATCTTGTCTGACAAGAAGAGGAACTCACTAGAACTCGGCAGACGTGCCGATTCGTAGCAGGCATAGGGTGTACATCATTCTGTGAAAGTCTCACTTTCGGCCTCGTTCCCTGCAGAAACTCGTTCTGGCTGCCGGACTAAATATTCCGAGACTCCTTATTTTTGACAGAACATAATTCGATGCTCTGTCTTGACTGAACATTAGAGTGCACATGTATTTCTTGAAGGTTACCGTATGGAAGGCGGTTGCTTTCCCTAATAACAAAGTAATATCAAATGTAAGAACATCAACATTTTCCAGAAGTTTCGTCCTGGCGTGATCTCACCCCTGATTGACCTGTTATTTATTGATCTGATTCATCATTTGTGTAACTAAGTTCAGCAAAACGAAGACATGAGGTTTTTCATCACGTACCATGAGAAAGAGAATCCATTCCAACTCAACTGTAATAGCAGCTTCATATGCCGTATACCGGGAAGTTTCCGCAACTTTATACCTTTCCGAATCCGCTAAACCGCTTATAGAAGAAAAAATACATTCACTGCGAAAATTACACTAAGGATAGAAAGCTCTACTTGCAACACTTAAGTGTACGTAATTTACAACTTACAGGATCTATCTGCAGTCTACTGTTTCTGATGTTGGTTACTTCCTGATGTTCTAGTTTGATTTTGCGAGTTTCTCACCTTCTTGCATGTTGTATATATTTGTTGATGCCACTTTCAGATTTCTGTGAGGCCAAATTCAGAAAAAATAGGAAAACATAAAATGCAGCGAAAGATATTTTATCAAAAATCTAAAATCAGTATTTACACTAAGTGAATACAAATGATATCTTGTTCAACACTCATCACCTTACTGCATCGTGTTCAGTTCGTAGATCTTCAAATGTTGGTGTAATGTACTGTCAATATTTTTCTTTTACTGCTCATTTTGATGGTTGTTGCCTCATTGGATTGACAAAGTTCTGCAAAAGTTTATTGTCTTTGTTTTGTTGAACTTATAGAATGTTGCATTTATTAATAATGCTGTTGAAACCAGATTCTTCATTATTACTTGATACGTTCACAATCTTCGTAACCTGGCTTTGGATATATTTTTGTCTTAGAACAGATTATTCTCCACGCGGGAGATATTTACTCCACTGCACTGGAAAGATCATAATCTACATGTATTTCTTAAAATAATCAATAGCCCAAGAGACGGATTGTTCGACGGTACTTCAATATAACTTTTTATGAAAATAAACAACGTCTTATCAAATCAATATAATCAATATAATTCGATTGGAGGACAGTAAGATGGGTTGCTAGGCACAATCTTCGTCAGGAATTAAGGCCAAATATACATTTTCACATTAGTAAGAAAATTTGAAGTTTGTGCTATCATATATCATTGAAGATTAAGTCATAGTGTAAGTAAGAGAAAAGTCATATACAAAATCACTCATAGAATTAGGACATAGTGATAAGAGATTTGGGCTCAACAATGTAGGAATACCATATGAGATTTCAAGGTAAGTAATGTACAAATCACGGCCGACGATTTGTTCATTACTTAACATAGAAGTAGATAATAATACACTAGAATGGAAGCTTGATATCTTGCCTATGTACAATGATGGCACATGGAAAAATCTATGCTTTGTAGATCAGATTCGATCTAAAACATTATACAGTCCGTTTCATAAAAAGTGGATCATCCTAAAATTTGACTAAATAAAACATAAGTATGATACAGAAAGCATTTTTCATGTTATTTCATGTCCCTAATAGATTTAAATGTCCTTATATAATCTGATAAGCTATGATACAGTAACGGTTCTTAAGAAGCTAATATTTTGTGGCCCTACCTTTATTGTCAATGACATTACCAATTCGTCTAGGCATTGATTCGATGATATCGTTGATTTTTGACTGATCTAATTTTCTCCACTCTCTTTTTAACAGTGACGTAAGTTGTGATACGCCATCTGTAGGTAGCAGTGAACGACGAACGTTACGTTTTAGAATACTCCATACATTTTCTATGGGATTCAGATCAGGAGAACGAGCTGGCCAAGATAATGTCCTAAGCCCTAATTGAGACTTGTATAAGTTGACTCTACTACTCCTGTGACACGTAGCATTATCATCCATAAATAACCAAGTCGATGGATCACCAAGTTGATCTGTCATTTGGCCAATGTTCATTCGTAAAACATTCACATAGCGTTCACAATTCATGGTTCCTTGCTATATGTGAAGTTCAGAGCGGCCATTGGTCCAAATGCCAGCCCAAATCAGTAGAGTCGCACCACCTTGTACCCGGGGACGATGTAAATGTCTCGGAATTTCCTGATCAGATTTTATCCATAATCTCAATCGACCATCACTATCCTTCAGACGGACTGATGCCTCATCAGACCAGACAACCCGATCCCATTGATTTCGCCAGTGACAATGACTCATTGCCCATCTGAGACGTCTTTTTGTATGCTGATCTGATAATTCGATCTGAGAGGGCCTCTTACAGCTCTTGAAATTCGACTCAATAAGTCTTCTACGAATAGTGGACTTAGAAATAGACGAGACTAGTGCAGCCATCTCAGTTAACGAGAGACTTGGATCAACTTTAACAAATCTCAAAATTAGGTGGTCTCTACGTTTGGATGTTTTGCGTGGACGGCCAGAGCCCTCTTTACGACAGAGTCGAAAATCATCATTATGCCATCGATGCACATTTGTGTAAGGGACATTTAGTCGCTTGCTTGTAGCTCGCAAAGAAAACCCTAGTTCTAGCAAGGCTGACACTTTGCCTTTTGTGAATGCGATCTCGTTATTGTTCATTTGTGCTTTGTATTGTTTTCAACCGGTAAGAGATAGATTTCTAGCTGAAAGCAATCAGGAGTGCTGCCAACACCACCGCAACGAAGACAGGAAGCTATGGAACATGAAGTCCAGTTAATCACATGTAGCAGTTACATTATTGTTGATGAATAATGGTGCTATACTGGCTCTGATTGACCGATTTTCTTTATTTTTGTTTTGCTTGATAGCTTTTGGCTTGCAGAACAACATATTACATCCCGTACAGAAAAAACTGGTATGAATCATAGTATGAAACATACGTATGAAACAGTGTATGAATCATATGTATGAGTCATAGTATGAAGCATAGTATGAAAGGGTATGAAAATGTAACGCTGTATGTACATACATACCCCTTCATACGTATGAATCATACCCTAGCTATCCATACTATGAAACAGGGTATGAACCATCAGGGTATGTATTAACAGACTATGAAACATACTATGAAACAGGGCATGAATTAACAGGGTATGTATAAACAGTCTATGAAGCATACTATGAAACCGTGTATGAATCATATGCATGATTCATAGTATGAAAGGGTATGAAAATGTAACGCTGTATGTACATACATACCCCTTCATATGTATGAATCATACCATAGCCATGCATACCATGAAGCAGTGTACGTGCAAATAGACTGAGACATTGTATGAATGAGTACCGGCATGTAGGTTCTGCTCATGTACACGGCTCAGGCTCTCATAGTATAAAGCATGGTATGAATCATAGTATACCGGATTATCATTCACACCATGTTCGCATGAAAAGGTATGAAAATGTAACGATCTACACCAATACTTTGATAACATGAAATATCCTAACTTGAAGGAAAAAGTCTCTACAAAAGTGAGAATATAGTCTGCTGAGATAAGAAATGAGATACGTGTAATTACTTTTTTGTCATAACACATCAGACGTACCCACTCGTAAAAAAATTGCTTAGCTTATACAATGAACCGTAGGAACAAAAAATTATCTGAAAATAAACAATGCAGACATTCAATTCAGCATGAGATGTTTAATGAAATTGGCATGCACTTTATAGAGGATATGTTTTTGACCAAGTGAAATCCTAAGAAATTGCCACCATATTGATATTATTGCAACCAAAATTTGTTTCACAGTTTGATATGAAATTAACAACAAAGAAATAAAACAGAAAACGTTTTATAAAATTTCGTATGTATTGTAGTACTAAGTGAAAGACAATATCTCAGGTCAAAAATTGATAATAATACAGTTTACTTTTAGATTCTTGCTAAATGTCATTGTCAGTGTTAGTCCGTTCTTTCTCAAAATATATTCCGAGTTTCCGACAATATCATGGTGCCCGCGGTCAGGAAAAGTCAGGAAATTTTTAGGGTCAGTAAAGAGTCAGGAAAAGTCAGTAAATTTCTTAGAGTCAGTAAAAAGTCAGGAAAAGTCAGTAAATTTATAGGTACTGTGTTTAAATTGTAAAACGTCGGGATTTTTTACAATGAAGAATATTAATGAAATTTAAATGTAATTTTAATTATCAGGAAGATAACTAGAACCATATTTTCTGATCCAGTGTTGCATGTATTTATTTCAGCTTTCATAACGAAAGGTAAAGTTTCAGTGATTTATATTAGCGATCTTCGAGTTTCGGGCTCTTCTTATTCTCAAAATATGACTAATTCGTTATTCGAGGGGACTGTTATTTGCGGACTTGACTATTAAAGCTCTCTACGTGGAGTATTTCCAAGTATTTGTCTTTAGATATGTATTGTAAAAAAGTGTTATGTGATCGTGTTGAAGCATCGGTCATATAAGTACACTATTGATCGAAATACGATTTTTTCATTTTCTTGTTCAGAATTGATCATAATTGTTGCTGTTTGAAAAGTTTAATGCACTGTTTATGTTATTTGTTTCTCGCTTTGAATGGTAAGACAACAAATCAGTTTGAAGATTCCCAAATCGGATGTCTCATTGAAAATGAAAATTCATCATCATCAAACAACTTTTAATGAAGCAGGATATTTGACTTGATATGGTCCGTTTACGAAAAGATGGATAAATGACTGTTGTCTTATTAGAAATTCGGCTTACAGCGATGATTGGTGAGTAATGGTTTTCATGTGTACTGTTTCATGTACTTCTTTTGGGTAGCGTTTGGTACATTGCGTACTGGAATGTGTATATACACGTAATTACAAAAGAGCGTGATGAATAAAATCATTCATGGATCTGTAAAGACATTTCAATGTGTTCGACGACGTGTGTTTTTGTTCGGAAGTCTTTAAAAGTCTATTAAAAGTTAATTGAAGAGTCTTGTTATAATGTGATGAGATTCAATATATTCATTAATACTGACAGATTACTCCAGCTATGCAGGTTGAATTCATTCATTTCTCTTTCTCGTGGATTCGTCGAATTTTTAACTAAATTTCAAACCGAACAACCTACTTTCCCATTTCTGACGGAAGAATTGACTTTGCTGTGTTGAGGCGATATGTTGCTCCAGAAGAGGTTGACCATTTAACGTCCTCTAATATCTTGTCATTCATCAGTGATGAGGAGAAGCGTTTGCTTCCGACTGAGCGCATTGATATTGGTGTTGCAGCAAACTCGTCGTTGCTGAGAACGGATAGCGAACTCACACCAACTCTTCGTCAAAGATTTCGATGGGATTGTCGCGATATTTGCCAGACTTTACTGAAAGCTCTTGCATGCAAAAATCCACTCCATTATCCAGTCGTAACTTACTCTTCATGTCTTGACCCAAAGATCATTTTGAACAGGTGTGAAGAGTCTGAGAAGAAGTTTGATTGTCTAGTTTCTCTTCTATTCGAAAAAAACGCATTTCCTGTAAAGAAGCAGAAATTGCCAAAGTTCAGTTTTATGAAGAAAAGGTATCTCTTTGAAAATTTTGATCACTGTACCAGTAGGCTGGATTCTTTCTTCTTCGAATTGATTTCTGATGATGAACTTTTGATTGTAATCACACATGTTTTGACGCTTTTTCACGGCAATGCTGCTGTGAAGCGGGGGTTCAAGGTGAATAATGACACTCTTGAAACAAATTTACAAGCTAGATCACTGCATACATTAAGGTTCCTCCACGATGCCCTTAAAGCAGAGATGACAGATGAAAAAATTAGCACTATCAACATTACAGCTGAAATGCTTTTATGCTTTCGCAGGCGCGAAAGAGGTACAGAATGCATCTAGAAAATCAAAGAAGCCTTAAACGTAAAAAGGTAAGCAATTATAGCGAACAGAAAGGCATACACACTTATCAACCATACATGAGTGCTGTTTTGATGAATGTTTTAAATTTACATGCTGCATTGAAATGTATTATGCAGTGTTAGGATCTGTAGTATGGAAATCGCAAAACAAAGAATCTTGGTAAAACTTAAAAAAACGTTTTTTTCTTCATGCAGATGTGGGAAGATTCTTAGCGGAAAAGAGATCAAACGTGCGAAGAGATAAGGAAGAAAAAATCGAAAGTGGACTCCGAGATCATAATGTCGCTGAAAGAGGCGGACGATCTGGCAAGAAAGGCGGAAACACAATCCGATATGAGTCTTCTCGTTAAATCAAATGCTTTGCAGAAGGCAGCAAACGAGAAGCGTGAGGACAGCGATATCCTGAAAGATAAAATGAACGAACTTAAGAAGTCAATTAACTGATTTTCAGTAAATGCGTTTTGTCTTAAAATAGATTGATTTTTTCCTACAAATGGTCAGTAAATTTTTCGAAATTTCTGGAAAATTATTAAGCAAATAGCGCGGGCACCATGAATATGTGTGATGTTGAAAAAAAGGACATGTCAATACATAATGTATACAAGTACGTAAGCTTCAATGCATAATTCAGTAGGCTTCACAAATGATTATTTAATTAAGGGTATTTCACGAAAAATGGTACTTTTATCGGGTCAACATTCAGTAATATTACAATATTTGTCGGGCTTCATTTATAGATAAAGTCTCTCAAAAAAGTTTCGGAAAGAGCCAAAACGATAAGTGTCAAAGAAGTTTTAGTAATTTCAGAAAATCTTACTTTGCCATCGATTCTTCTATCCTAATATATAACCATATTCCTACATCTGCTCTATTTTTTAATATCTATCATAACCCATCCAAAACGCAAACTTGTGCCGCATGAAAAATAGCAGAGTGCATTAACAGTTAATTTTTAAGTGTGTTTCATGAAGTTTGACTTATTGTTTGATCAATATCACCAATCGTTTTGTCTCTTTCCAAAACTTACTTATATCAGGAATGATAGGTACATTTCATTTGAAATCAAGATAATGCGATTTGCGACTTGATTATGACAAAAAGTGCAATAAGCATAAGGACTTTTTGGACTATGTCAAAAAACACTCAAGAAAAAGTCGAAACTTGATTTAACGAACTAATTTATGGATTCTTAATCTAATCCGCACGACAGAAATTCGAAAATATCTTATAGATATAATCAACCTCTCAAAATGCACTCTTATGTAAATCTCAAATTATCTAAAACGAAATATAAAGCAGAAAATAATGGATAGCTGTTGAAAGGAGTATCACATAATGTAAATTAAATCTCAAAAACGTCATTCAAAATGTATGACTATCAGAAACAGGCTACACTACTTGCTAAAAACTGCTTTCGATTTAGTCGGTTGATAATATCGTCGCAAGTAGGTCTAACGGTATTATATTTCTTTGTATGGACAACTCGCCTTCGGCTCGTTAAATATCACGTCCTAGCCGTCTATAAAAAGCAACATAAACTCTTGAGCTATCTATAGCTGTATAAAGTAATGTACTGAACGTAGTTAGGGGTTTGCTGTGTACATGAAGTTACAATAAAAAGCATTAATTGTGCTACATTCTATTGGCATGCAGTCTCTAAAAATTAGTGTACTAGCAAAAGTACAAAACTCTATCTCAAATTGAGACATTAAATTTCCTGACACAAAGATCAAAAATATAATCAGGGACTATATAAAAAAAGATAAAGCATTAGCAAACTGGGGATTCATTGGCTCCCCCTTCCTGTAATGGTAGAGGCATAATGAATTGGACAATCGATAAGAAAATTGATTCATAGAATATTCACAAAAAAGGTGGAATCGAAGGTTGGTCTGGTGAGCAATGTGAAAACATTGCACGTCAGACAGAATGGATTTTTAAAAAATCAAACATGAATAATAAATGTCATTCACACGAAAGAAATTACAAATATGGGTACGTCATCGTTAAGACGTAAAACGACACATTAACTGGGCAAAGTGTCGATTTAACCTAGTTATATTAATGTAACCCTGATGTATAGATAACTGATTGATCACCAGCATCATTGGATCTGGGTAGAGAGTCGCATCATAATGGAAAATCTGATATGCTTTTTTTAAAACCAGGTTAGGAAATAATGTTCGTAAAAATACAACTGCAAGCTAAGCAGATCACATGATAAAAATTCTAATGATAATAATAACACTGAAAATGACCAGAGCGACATGGTATACATGAATATTTGACAATTATCTATCTGTACCATGCGTCATAAAAACATGATGTACTCCATATCATATGAATGAAACAGATGGCTACATACTATGTTTCACAGTATGTCTTATCATACGCATGAACAAGTCAGATGGCAACATACTATGTTCCATAGTATGTCTTATCATACGCATGAACAAGTCAGATGGCAACATACTATATTCCATAGTATGTCTTATCATACGCATGAACAAGTCAGATGGCAACATACTATGTTCCATAGTATGTCTTATCATACGCATGAACAAGTCAGATGGCAACATACTATGTTCCATAGTATGTCTGATCATAAGTATGTGCAAGTCAGATGGTAACATACTCTGTTTCATAGTATGTCTGATCGCACGTATGAACATTCAGATGGTTTCATACTATGTTTCATACCAATTTATTTCTGTACGGGATAACAAAGGAAACAAATGTAATTTTATAAGAGTGAGGTATGATTTTGTGTAACATTGCTAAATGAAGATCAAATTATCTACTACTTTTTTTATCTATAACAGGAAAACAACTCAATATTCATAATTGAAATTTCCAACAATGATATTAGTAAGCACAACTGACATATCTTCCAAATTTCAAAGAAATTCGTTCAAGTTTGGCGGAGTTAGACAAAGTTGAAGTTAAGGCGATGTTTAAGGGTGATCCATTTTTTATGAAACAATCTGTATCAGTCAAACTATGTGTCATAGTCATGTATTTGCCAAGTTGGTTGTGGAAGTTGTTGCCAGCAAATTGCAGGATTTTCATGAAGAGAATTTTAAGTGAGATGGTGGCATCGTTTTATGTGAAATAGCCTACTATTCCATGGATTAATATACTGTGTCTATTTGTATCAGTCATTGACAACTATTTTCAAATTTTTCAACACTGGAATACGAATTGAAATTTGGTTCACAGAGTCATAATCGAAAGTAGTCGGTGTACTGGTTGTCAGAACATTTCAAGAATTCAAAGATAAAAATTCTAATTATTGGATAATTTCTCCTTCTAACGGTCAAGAAACCTAGCGCTCTTCTGAAATAAACGATCGAAAGTTTCTTTAGCGGCAGTCATATTAGATAAATGAAATGTCGTTGGAACTTTTCAATTAATCACTAAATGATTTATATGACATAGTGTGATGATATTTTGGAGGCTCATATTCGAAAGCATGCAAAGGTTTTGAAAATTGTTCAAATATATTGAACAGGGGAATCCTTCAAAGTAAAATGAATACTGTAAGATTTCTTGGCCTCCGATTTCCAGCTGGAGCAATGCATGCTCTGTAAATCGACATTATAAGTTGCATATGTGTCTGATTATACTCTTGATTGATTATCGGAGCGATATTTCAAAATGATGAACGTACAGAACGTTTAAAAGGATTTCCTTCTTTGTCATCCTGTCGCCGCAGTATTTTATAAATTCACTACTGCTTTTGTGTACATGATCTTTGGACAAGGGGCAACAATCCAGATCACAATTTAACTTAATAATTGAAAATGTCAACCAGAAAACAAGAAAGCCAGTCTGCAAAATTTGCTTTTTGCCCCAACTAAGTTCCCTCGGAGTGTGCCATAGATTTTCATGCAATTTCCATTCTAGGACTTTCTATGGTAATGTTAATTTCTATGTTACTTGCCGAGAAATCTCATGTGGTATTTCCATTGTCTACTTATATACATCTACATCTATCCATAGACTTCCTGTAACAGAACATTCGTCTGCAATTTGGAAGTCTATGATCTTAGCAGCAACTTCTATGTCATAAGCATTAAAAAATGACGGCAGGGTAATGCCATTATTCCTTTATTATTGCACCATAGATTTAGAGATCTCAGTAGACAATGGAAGATCTCTGTAAAACATGCTGAATATTTATTCCATGCGGCCAATCTGTCATCTGTTGACTGGTGAACCTGAGTTCTTCTGTTTTTATTTGTTTCCCGTTTCCGTTTAGTTCTTTTTTGTAGTATAGATATCTTTTGTAGTATAGATATTTTCATTTCAGATTCATCATGTTTGTGCTCTGTGCAGTGAAGTGAAACAACTTTGTCTATATTCTTATGGGCAATATCATAGCGATGTTCATTCATACATTCTCTTAAACTTTTACCCGATTCACCGATGTAAATGAAGTTACAGCCATTAAAGCGAATAGAATATACAATGTTTTTGTCATGCATGTTCTGTTACTTGCATTGTGTCTCGCTTAAGGTTAGCCCTTGCTAATTTGATTGCAGTTATCTTGTATGATAAATTTGTCTCTGACGATGCATAAATTCATCCGACGAAAGAATGTTACATGTTTTGCACCGTGTGGAACCACATTTTGAAGCAATCCCATATTCTGTTGATCTTAGAGGTGGAGCATCGTACAATTTAGAAGAAACTAAAACTGCTTAATTCTGGCTGGAGGCTTCCATCATAGTTCAACTGATATCTGAATTTCATTACGAAAATATTGATGTTTGGCGAGGATTACTTTTATCTGATCGTATTTCGAAGGATGATGCGATGCAATCATTGGAATTGTTTGAACATTTGAGGTTTTTTTCTTTTTGATTACTAATTTGTTCTCATCTATACGTAAAGCTTTGTTAATTTGATGTTGAACACGGCTGCGAGGATATCCTCTCTGTACTAGAGCTTGGCATAGATCTTGTAGAAGAATTCTTGCTCGCAAAGAATCAGAACAAATGCGTCTTATTCGCAAAGGTTGGCAATACGCTATATTGTAATTTTATGTTGTTTAGGATGACATGATGCATGATGTAATTATGCATATGCAGCATGTTTTACAATGATTTTCCATTGTTGAGCCCAAATCTCCTATCACTATGTCCTAATTCTATGAGTGATTTTGTATATGACTTTTCCATTATTTACACTATGACTTAATCTTCAATGATATATGATAGCCCAAATTTCAAATTTTCTTACTAATGTGAATATGTAAATTTGGCATTTTCAACTTAATTCCTGACGAAGATTGTGACCATGTGAATATGTATATTTGGCATTTTCAACTTCATTTCTGACGAGGATTGTGACCAGTAGCTCATCTTACTGTCCTCCAATCGAAACCGGTTCAGGTGAAACTAATTACATTAGTTTCATAAGACGTTTATTTTCATAAAAACTTGCATTAAAGTATCGTCCAATGATCCGTCTCTTGGACTGTTGATTATCTAAAGAAATTGGAATGCATTTCAAGTCATTTCCCCCCTATGATCACATTTTCCTTGAATTCGGTTGAAGCATGTAACATGATGCGTTGTTCCAACCCTGCCATGCAGCATATGACTTGAAAGTTGATATCCTCCTCTCCAGTTTCCTATCTTTGATTTTCATCTAAAGCTGAAGATATTTACTGCTGTGATTGAAATTAATTGTTCATCAATAATGAAGATAAAAATGACACCAATGAACCTTGAATCCTTCCACGCTCCTATAAATAAGATCTCTGGCGATGAAAATTCTCGCTGTGGAGAATGCCTGGTAGGTAGACCCGAAGGGTTATGCGCTGATGTCTCAGTCATAGTGGTTACATCTGTTGCGATCTTATCAATATCATCAGGATGTCTACTATATCATTCAGCAAGCAGCGCATGGGATAAAACCCTACAAAACTCTAAAGCAGTATAAACTTAATTCAGAATCTAGCTCCCTATAAAAAATCGCGCGTGAGTTAATGTTTTATTGCCTATTTTTCACTTAATGATGATCCAGTAGCCTTGTGGTAATAGAGGGTAATCTTAGGTGTTCTCCAGCTTCAATGTCTCTAGTAGGCCAGTCTGGCAGCAGCTGTGTCATCTGAGTCGGGATTGTAGACCCAATTGAGACATTCGAGAACTTTCCTCTCGCAACACATATGATACTTCAGCCTATTTACTCAGCCTCATATTCAGTAGGAATGTGCATGCTCGACAGCAAGCAGTTTTGGTCCTTTTCCCCTGAGGCTCATCCAGTTATATCCACTGCATTTCTTCTTGCAATTAAATCTCAATAAGATTTATTCATTAGAAAATATCCTGACGCTTTATATAGCACCTGTGCGGTGCAATGTTCTCTACTAGTGCATTAGTTTGGTAGATCATCACGAACAAGTGCTCAGTGAAAAGGTTTCAGACGTGATACTTGGATACTGACCTGGATTATTCATCAGGGGGTTTTAATCTATCCAAAAATGTGCGCATTTTGCATCAGTACTTAACATTCTCAAAATTATAGAATCTCAGAAAATATTTGGAATTTATTAAAAAATCATGGAAATATAATGATGATAGCTATATGTAAATGTGAAATTTCTTTAATTTTGTGCCATGAGCCATAACCAATCCAAAATAAATTTTTCATTTTTAACGTTATTGCCTTATTTACAGGCAAAGAAACAATTGAAGCTACACAAATAAGATAAAACTGTTTCTGCAAAATTCACGCCCTTTTCAATGTCATTAGATGCTAGAATGAGCGATTAAGATAAAATTACAAAATTCGATGGTATTCATACTCGTAGAACTTGATGGAAAGCAATTCTGTATCAAAAGTGATTTCTCCAAAAGCTCAATAAAATGCACTATCAAAATATACAATGGTAAAAGGTATTATCATGTAGATAGATAGGACTTCATTGCTCCTCGTCGGCGGAGGCTGTAGATAGCATAGTGCCGCCAAGGTTACCTACGGAATGATATGTTGACATGCACTTCTTTTGCAACGATATTTATCATCAAACTCAGTTTTTCTGTTCAATTCTGGCTTTTCCATTGATATTAATGTCGCCTCCGTCGCTTGTCTAAACGCTGCATCTATGATATTTGCATCGTTACAAAAGAAGAGCATATCAACATAACATCATTACGTAGGGGACCATTGCGGCACTATGCTATCTATAGTGTAGTGTCGCTACGAGGACCAATGAAGTCCTATCTACAGCCATGGCCAAAAGTCACCGGACACTGACATTTTTATGGATATTAGTTGAAATATTCGGCGCATCGCTTCGATACTCTAGAAAAATATGTTTGTATCACTGCGTCATCTACCAACAGTAGCAAAATTTAAATCAAATTTCATTAACCCAACCTTTTTGAGCAAATTTACGTTTTGGCCATAAGTCACCGGACAACCAAAATGTGAACATTCATTATTTTAACTGGTCCATATTTTCTGATGTAGGAACTCAATAGCTCCGTTGTTTGCTGTTTCCTATTCTTCAAGCACATCATTTTCAATAACTGAAAAAGAAAAAATTCAAATTTCAAATTTGAAAGGGAACGGCGGCTTGGCCAAAAGTCACCGGACATCACATTTTCATCTTTTTTGCGGAGTTTCCAGGTTTTTACAATGTTGATGTGCCTTCCAGCTGCACGTATGAGATGTTGGCTTTCTATGGTCTATTTTGCATCCCACCTTGAACTTTGCTTAGTCTGTCAAACCGCAGTACAGCACTCTACACCACTTCAGGGATTCGCTTTCTATGGACTAAGTTATTGCAATTTTCAGGTTTGCTTGAGAGACGCCTGACAAGCAATCATATTTCTATGTTACCTCTCGACTTCCGATTCAAAATTCAAATTCAAGGTTCATGTCACAAATCTGAATCATTTCATTCTCAAAAGTTGACTGAACTGTGCAAGTGAAGTGATCGTCTAACGAAAGTGATGCCGATGCGAAAGCAAGTCTCACCGAAGAAGAGATCTGAGATTGTGACTCTCTTGAAAGAAGGCTACGCCATTCGCAAAATCTCTGTCAAAGTGGGTGTCCCAAAATCAACAGTTTCCGACATAAGAAGTCGTTGGCTTGCTAATCCCTCAGGTCATGGTTCTCCTACAAAGAAACGAACGGGTCGCCCTCGACGTTCATCTGAAAGACTGGACAGAGTTATTATTCGGCGCTGTGAACAAAATCGATTTTTGTCTTCGAAGCACATCAAGGCGACCCTCGGAGACGTCGGAGCTTCAATGAGTGAGCGAACCATCAGAAGGCGACTACAACACGCAGGCTTCAGCTCAAGACGACCAGCAAAGAAACCTTTCGTGAATGCCTTTCAAAGGCGTAGAAGAGTTTTGTTTGCCCAAAAGTATGCTGAGAAAGGCCCGGAGTACTGGCAAAGAGTGATATTCTCGGATGAATTGTCCTTTGATCAGACGAAGAATCGGAGAACGCTACCTACCAAAGTGCACAATGGCGACGACTAAGCATCCTGTCAGTGTGATGGTGTGCGGAAGCTTCTCCAACAAAGGCGTTGGCAGGCTGAGAATATTTGAAAATGGTGAGAGGGTAAACCAGAAAGTTTATCTTGACGTTCTCCAGAATGAGCTGCTTCGTACTCGACAAGAGCATTATCCCGAAGGAGGAGCAATTTTTCAAGATGACAATGCCCCATGTCATCGGGCGAAAACTATTAAAGAATGGCTCGCAAGGAACGAGGTGGAGCACATCCAAGATTGGCCTGGTCAAAGTCCAGATGTCAATCCCATTGAAAATCTTTGGGCTGTTGTTGGGCGTGTAATCTACGAGAGGGCCCCAAAATCCAGATCAGAAATCATTTCTGCCATCATTCAAGCTTGGCATCATGTCATCACCCCCGCATCTTGCACACAACTGGTTGACAGCATGCAACGACGACTGAGATCAGTGATTCAGGCGAAGGGATTTCCTACCAGGTACTGAAATTCGTGATGGATTGTTTATTTTCGAATCCTGATGTAGAAACCTAATAGAAATGTTTTTCCATAAAACGATATTTTGATTTGTGTAGATCAAAGTAAATGGGTGTAGATGGGGATTTATCAAAGACAAAACAAAACAGTCTAAACAAAACAGTCAAATAGCAGTCTACTTAGATTTGATTAACTTTAAAATAAATTTATTTCCCAATCAATTTCATTTGAATAAGTTCGGGTCTAGTTAATTTGAAGTCATATTTGAATATTATCACTTTATGAAAATCTAACATAACAACGATGTTTTTCATAGATATTATTTAGCATGTGAAAAGATTCCATTAGATTAAACACAATAACCTATCACAGAAATGGTCTAAAGAACATGTTTTTCACTAAGCTGATAAAGAAAGTGTCCGGTGACTTTTGGCCAAGCCGCCGTTCCCTTTCAAATTTGAAATTTGAATTTTTTCTTTTTCGGTTATTGAAAATGATGTGCTTGAAGAATAGAAAACAGCAAACAACGGAGCAATTGAGTTCCTACATCAGAAAACATGGACCAGTTAAAATAATGAATGTTCACATTTTGGTTGTCCGGTGACTTATGGCCAAACGTAAATTTGCTCAAAAAGGTTGGGTTAATGAAATTTGATTTAAATTTTGGTACTGTTGGTAGATGACGCAGTGATACAAACATATTATTCTAGAGTATCGAAGCGATGCGCCGAATATTTCAACTAATATCCATAAAAATGTCAGTGTCCGGTGACTTTTGGCCATGGCTGTATCTATATGATAGAACTTTTTATCATTGTATATTTTGATAATGCACTTTGTTGAGGTTTTGTAGAAATCATTTTTGATACAGTATTGCTTTCCATCAAGTTCTGTGACCACCATTGAATTTTATAATTTTATCTTTATCGTTTATTCTAACATCTAATGACATTGAAGAGGGCGTGAATTTTGCCGGAAAAATTTTGTCTTATTTGCAGTCGAAATTGTTTCTTAGCCTGTAAATGAGGTAATAAAGTTTAAAATGAAAAATATGTTTTGGATAGCATTATGATATTGACAACAAAGGTCTGTCGTAGTTCATTGAATATCGAAAGAGAATGACAGCTATTAAGTCAATACAAGACACCAACACACTTGATTCCCCGACTCGCTACAATATGAACGCTGTCTGCGTTCTGTCAATAATAATAGGACAATATGCTGTCGATATCACTTAGAGATGACTTCTGCCTTCACTCGCATTCCTTTTGAACCGTCAGCGTGGCCTAGTGAAGAAGGTGCGAGCTCGTCTCCACTGCGGACTTCGGTTCGATTCCTAGGTCAGGCGAGTGCGGTCGGGGAATCAAGGGTGTTGGTGTCTTGTAGTGACTTAATAGCTGTCATAGCATTATGATATAGTAATAATTATCAGTTTTTGATTTCAACCAAGTACCTGCTATTTAATCCTCATTTTGATCCTCAACAATTTCAAGAAAAGGATGAATTAACTTTTCATCGACCGTTAAGTCTATGAAGTGATAACTGTGAGCCCAGACTACATCTCTAACTTGTTCTGTTTCAGTTGACGAAGTTCGCTGAGGTAACGCGATTGATCAATACTTTGACCGTCGATCCTGCGTCCGGAGAGTCGATAGTATCGGTGCTACATTCCAATTCATCAGGAAGTTCCTCAGGAAACGGATAACCGCTCGTCATGCGCTTATCAAGTCATCATCGGCATTCTCATTGTACATATTGTGACTTTCTTGTGTCTGTCTGTACATACATATTATAACTTTTGTAATTTCATTTTTATATAAAATATGGAATGAAATAATATGTGCTTGCTTTGAAATGAAACTGAAAGATGAAGCTTTCATAGATCTTCAAATCCATTTAAACTGACATTTGTTTGCTCTACAATAAACAGTCAATCAATTGAACATTTCAGGCGATTTTGCATGAAAGTGAAATGAATTATTGATGAATCAATAATGCGAAAAATATCAGTTTTCTATCCCGAGTAATTCTAATGCCAGCAAGTTAAATAATTACGAATAAAACAATATGCACACAGCCGACGTTTCGGGTCCAGACCCTTTCTCAAGGCAAGACAGCGATAAAATGACAGTGTCTAAAGTGGCTCGTTAGATGCGCAGTATAGCTCATGACGTCTGTTCATTTTAGGATGGCACTTATTGATTAATCGCGGTTCCACCACCAGCCTGTTCAGACACTGTCATTTTATTGCTGCCTTGCCGAGAAAGGGTTTGGACCCGAAACGTCGGCTGTGTGTATATATTTTTTTATTCGTAATTATTTAACTTGCTGGCATTAAAATTACTCGGGAGAGAAAACTGACATTTATCGCATTATTGTTTCATCATTATGGTCCTCCCGCTATCAGTCATCTCTTATTACATGAATTATTTCAGTAAATTTTTTCATCAAATGACTTCAGACACGCTGAACATTTCTTGAATATTAAAAATAATCTCGTCTCAAAGGAAACATTTTCCATTGCTTTTGTAGGAATTTGGTGAATTATCATACAATGTATCTTTCGATAGCGCGTAGAAGTCTTTTCCTGACTTATGCTAATTCTAAAGTCCATTTGTGAAGTGGTAATCCAATTAAGGGCATGCTTAGCTTCGTGCGACCTTGAGGTGTCAAGGTCCATTCACACTAGACGCGACGCTGCGCGTCCAGAAGTTTCGTTCAGAGCCTTAAGAAACCTATGGACCGCGCCGCCTCCGGTTCATAGACATTCAGTGTGGCACCATAAATGCCGTGATCTCATTTTTCTTGTCGACATATTTTGATGTAAATCTTAAAAACGGAGCAAAGCAATGGTCAATGCATGCACTTTCAAAAACTTGCAAATCTTTCGGTGGGTTGGCATGTCATGACGCAGTCGAGCATCAACATATTACATAACATGATGACGACAGCAACATTGCGTCAATTGCATTAATAACTTGATGAATGGCGACTTGGGCACCCACATCGGAAGCAGCGTGGGTATAACGAATTAGCTTATAATGAATCCCCACGTACCATTTCGAAATGGTACACATTGATCAATGTGTTCTGCCTATTTGCAAAAAAAGTCAACTTTGAACTGCTTTTAATGCGGACTCTAGAGAATATTTCAGATGCAAAATGAAGATTGCATTGCAGATGAAAAATGCAGTAAAGATGGATACTTTGTACTTGCTGCGTAAATAACTTCTGTATCCAAAATATGTTCTAAAAGGATCAATCCATGTCCTGATAGACAACAGATGTCAAACAAAATGATTGCAATGACGAATAATAAGCATGGATTAGTTTTAAATGAGTGAAATGAAAAGCCAAGCTGTTGAATTCAAAAGTTTTGATTAAAATGTTAAAAAGTTCTGTTGAAAAAGTTTCTTGCAAATTTTTGCAGGTGCATGCATTATCAAATAATGATGGAAAGAAGATCTCAGCCATCGGTTCTCTTCGATGTCAAAATGCTGATATTCCCTAGGCCCTGCTAACAGTGTAATATCGCATACAGACATGCACACATTGATGACAATGCATCGGTCTGTCTGGAGGCTTCATTAATGAACCCCTCAATTGTACTTCCAACTTTTGAGCTCACCCCTAAGTTCGTCACGCACAAGGACGCCGGCACGACTTTAGGGCAGGTGTTGCATCGATCTAAAGTAGGGCACTTCTGAGGCTTTTATTCCATCCTTTTACCCCATACCCAATACTCCACGTTTCAACAAGTTTAAATTACAGGTGACATGTCACGTTCAATCACGCGTATAATTCACACGTGAACCGTGTAATTACACATGACCCCAAACATCCGTGGCTATGCGGGACATTGCATTATAAGTTATATAAGTTAGTATAGTTGACAGTCTTGTTATATAGACTTTGCGTTTCATGTGTCTGCATGTATCAGAGGCTAAACAATGTGATAGGACCAAGCGGTTGTCAAGCGGCAGCGCAAACAACCGTAGACGACGCGCAAACTATAAACGCTCGCCCGCGCGTATTCATAAACATTCCCCATGTTTTGACAGCATCAGATCAAGTGATTTCTGACTCTTAGTGCAGCGCGTATGTACGCGCGTAGAAGAATAGAATGTCCTTAACCACGGATGTTTTGGTTAAAATCTGTTAATGATCTCTAAAATTAATAATCGGTCAATGATCTGTTAAAATGTTCAAACAATTTTTGTATCACAAGCATTTCACTCAAAAATGTACATAAGCTTAGAAGAAATTGTTGTAAATACTTTGAAATTATTCAAATATTTGGTATGCAAGAATTGTTTTTTCGAAAACCTATAAATCGAATCTCTTCTCCTGCTGTCAAGCATCGTGGTTTTTACCGGAATCATAAATTAACATAAATAAGAAAGACTCACGGGATAGGTTTGGAGAAAGGGAAAACTAGTCATTACCCAAATAGTAAATGAATAAATTCATAGCTAGTGTTGTCACAACAACTACATCGCGGTATGCATGAGCGCAGGTGCGTCAGATCAAATGAGTAAAAATCATCAATTCTATCCAAAGTGTAGCCTATTGATAGAAAGCTAAATTCTGTAGATTTACTGCACCACATATAAATGTATGTGACACCCTTTCACTATTACAGATAAAAAGTTCGATTCTATTAAAATCTTATATACCTCTCAACACACACTTCCTTAATGACATGCAATTATACAGTGGATAATACAAGAGACCTTCTGCTGCATTGCTTTTCAACTATAAAACTTGTTATAAAACAATTGCAACTCTTAAATTGTTACAGATGTATTTAATGAATTGTAGCGGATCAGGAAAAAAAGCATGAATTAAAAAATTGCAATTCTTACACATTGTTTGCGTGTATGCATGCATAGAAAATCTGCAAAACAATTCAACTTTCAGCACATCATGATATGAGACGGCTCCCATAGAACACCTGGCCTACTTAGGCATTTTTAATCATCAGTAGAAGAAAAATGCTATTTGGCTAGAAGAAAATCGATAATACAGCACAATACATTTTACGATAAAAAATTGAAATCATTGACAATTTTTGATTAATAAAATCGCTCTTCCTCAGGGCAAGAAGTAAGAAGAATTCTAATGTAGGTGTTTTAGGTGAGCCATATGTCAGTGAATGTCATGCTTGAAAAAGATCATATGGAACTTCTCAAACATGTTCAATACAAAACATGCTACAAAACTCCGCACTGCTATCACACTTTGGATCTTGGTAGGCTGGTGAAATTTGAAATATTTGGAAAATTACAAAATTAGCTTTCAAAAATTTACGCACAAAGGAGTAGCCTTCTAGGCTCATATATGTAAAATCATGTCGATTTCTTAACAATGGACTTAGTCAAGCAAAAGCTTGGAATGCGTCTTGTCAAACACATTCCGAAAACATTCGGAAAGACTCATTTGCAGCATCACGTCAGCGCATCACTTGTAAAAGGCAGGTTGTTCAACAAGACAAGATAATTTTCTCTCTACATCAAGTCATTCTACAATTTTTTTATCAGTTCACACAAAAAGTATCGCATTCATCTTCATAATTTTCTATATGCATGTAAAATTTATGTATACCACTGGAAGTAACTAAAGCTCCGGGGCGGAAATTTGTGACCATAACACGCTTCAACAAGAGGTTGATTGAATAATGTTTTTCGGTAATTCATGAAGAGGTCACAATGCAACACCCTTGACGGCATCCCTGATCGCGCATTTATTCTTTAAAAGCACGAATTATCAAACCATTGTCTTACTAAGCCAAGCTCCTTTAAAGCACTTCTTTCATCTAAAATATGAAATATAAGAAGAAAAGATGTCTGTCAAAACTTAAACTCGAGCAATACACCGCATCAAAGCCACTAATTTATTAAAAAAAGGCGAAATTCTGTTTGGATTAATATTTTTCCACCAATAGATGAAAAATTAATTGTGGACTCCTCAATCCATTCTCCAAAAACAAGTTATGTGCAACTCAAAGTTGGGCCAAAACTTGGGTCAAAACCCAAGCTTAAATAAACGAGTAGAATCAAGTAAAAGAAGTGCATTCTTTGTATTTTGTGCTGATATAAATATTCTTCTATGGGCCAAAATTCCTATTGGGTCCATGAGAAGTGTAGTATTAGTGGGAAACGATTTTCTATATTGCAATAACTGTAATTAGTAGCATAAGTGCATGTATTACGTCATAAAGCTTTCATTTAATTTATACATTGACATACTGACTATTTGAAGATCTTTGATTTATGTGATTGAGTTACACATTGCTCATAGCAAAGCAATTGTTTTCATTTTATCATTCAGAAAAGGGAAATCTCACAGTTGCACGGTCTTTAGTAAATGGGACTGTTTAGGTCCATCGCGCCTCTTTCAAGGCTCTAGAAAATTTTGGGATTATAAAATCTCAGCTTAACTTCTTGCTTTTAATTTTACAGAAAAAAGGCTCTTAGACCAAATCATTGTCATTAATTAGAGAATACTCTCATTTGCAATGCCATGTCTCCAGACAAAGTTCTATCTTAGTTACTTTCCTTGAGTATCTTGCTATAGATTCTACAATTTTTTTCGCCGCAATTTAAAGTAGAAATTAAAATGTATTGGGACAACTTTTTACTAAAAATTTCACAGCACAACTATTTTCGTATCTTCAACATCTGTTGATGAGTCGATGTATTTTCAAATCTCAGAGCCTTTTGCTAAGCACATTATCTTCATTCCGCTGATCTACACCGACATCCGTCAGCAGCAGGAGTCATTATCATTTTCGGCTGTGCTTTTTGAGAAATAGTACATTTTATTTCAAATGATAATCAAATGACACGACCTCTCTCCCTCTCTCATCACAAGGATCAACATCAAGATAAGTCAACAAAATACTTTACAGCTCTTATACCTAAAACAACAAAATAAATCAGGAGAGACAGTGGAAGTAGTAGAATAATACATGCGACTAGCCTTTGGAAATCAACTGTCTAATTATTTGGCAACATTAGAGCACAATTCGACCATTTCTTTATGAGAGCAAATATACTAGGTAAAGTAGCAGATCAGCTAAATCCCCAGTGTGCATACAGTTTCGATTTTATTAAATGAACTCGAGTTGAGGCCACGCATCCCATGAGAGATATACAAATTACTACACTTTGGAGAAACACACGGATTTCACTGATCATGAGAGCAAGACAGAAAGAAAAATTGTTTTTTTACAAATCTTCCGTGCCATTAGTTTCGCTCAGCCTTATTAACAAGAGCACTTTCTTAAGCGTGATCATATCACAAACTACCCGCCATTAAAAGTGCAAAATATCATAATTAAAGACAATTATCATGAATAAATTCAAAAGATGTGAGTGGGTCCACATTGCTACTCAGATTCAAGAAATGAAACATAAATTTAGTGAATCATGAAATCATGCCGATGAAAATAGAATTAAAAACTTGAAATTTCAGCCAATAAGCACAGTGAGATCTCAAGTTTTTCATGAAGACTTGAATTAAAATGCGGTTCATTTCCTTAAAATTTCCTTGATAGTCAGCTCAATTTCCAATTCATTCATATACCTTTAGTTTCATACTAATAGTGGGTCCACGTCGCTTGCGGTATATAATCACAGGAATAACCTACAGAAAAATTAGCTTTTTAAAAACTGCTCAAATACTTTTTTTGGACCGCTGGAACGTAATCTCCGCAAAAAACTGAATCTTTTCATATAAAAAGCTTCACTGTAGGCCTATGCAGATACATGTACATTTAAGAATCGACACTCGACGGCTTTCGAGTTTGAGTCTAAAATAATGATGTAGTTATTAGCTCCAAGAATATGTAAGTTTTATCAAAATCGGCCCATCCGTTCAATGACAATCTTCAAATTTTTAATATTCTCATAGTCAGCCATTGCGTGAGTCAGTCATCATTTCCCTCACTTGAGGTCAGAAGAAATTCGAATCTCGGATCACACAAGGGCTTGTCTCCTCTCTGCACCTGTTCACAGCAACAATAACATTTCCCTCACGCCGTAGGAATGCCGCTGACGCTTGCGCTGCGTCCGATAAATGGAGTAGCTCATCAATGATGAAAAAGAGAATAAGAGAATGAGTGGACACGTGGGCCAACATGATATTGATATCTGAAATAGCATCGTGAAAGTAACAAAGCAGACAATCACTAACTTCTTCACTGAATTAGGCAAACCACGTGTCTCCGGCTGACCAAGTAATAGTTATTTACGAACTAGTGCAAAATATCCATCTTTATTGCTTTCTTCGAGGTCAACATATCTATGCACATTATGACTAATCTAATTCTATGGTGTTTGATGAGTTAAATAATAAGCGGGATTTATATTTACATTTTATCGCATATATCTATATAGAAATCGATAATTCAACCAGTGCAATAATGAAAATATTACTGCACGCCCGTGCAGTAATCTGCTTTACAGGTAAAATAAAGTGACAGGATATCTACATTATACGCACGGTGAAAAATAAATAGTGTTTATTAATCGATTATCAGCATGCGATTAAATTTGATGAGAATATATAAAAAATGTAAGAATTTTTTGCTGCTGTGCAACGATTTAGGAAATGGACTGTATATACTCGTACTTACTATATGACTGTAATATGACATGAAGGATGTGAAGTACAATGAAGTTTGTTGTAAAAGTGCAAATGAATCAACACACTAGCAATCAGTACAACGCATCAATCTCTTAACACATGTAAAAAGTCGCTTTGCTCATTCACAGTTCGAAATACCGAATAATAGCGAGGCGCGTAAGATCAGACATTCAATGATTCTCTGACGATCAGTGCACGCCTCGTTTTTATTCAACTACCGTTTTGAAACTTTTAGTTCAAGTAAACACCAAGACCTTTGAAATGAACTTTCCATTTCATTGCACGAGACAACTACTAAAATTCAGAAATCTTCATCTCATGATAAATGTCAAATGGAAGTGAATAGTCAATCATACTGCTTTTCTATTTTTCTCAGCATTGTTTATCATTTTGATAGGACTCCGACTCCGGGTGGCAAGCATATATAGCCTAGATTTTTGAAAAAACTGGTAACCTGCAGCATGGATCATTATAAGCTTACCTGAACCTATCTTTAGTGATCATTCCTGTATAAATTATCAATCATTTTCGATGAGTCTATCAAATGTCGATTTCAGTTGGATGCATGCGACTCGGTTCCTCCCATCTTGTTGGTGTGTGCTTCACACGGCTTTTCTCCAGTCTCTACCAGGCAGGAAAATCCGCCATCCTTCTTCAAAAATATGAGTACACTTTCGATTTTAATACGCACTTTGGAGGAGATATCACAAACGATTAACGTGAGGGTAAGAGGTAATGTTCTCAAACAAACTAATATTTCATTTTTGTCTCTGATGCGTAGGTGTGATCGAGGCTAGGAAGGCTTGTCTTCTCTGCTAAATCACCGAGTGAAAAGACAATCCTTTTTAACTATCACGGTTCATTCCTTCAACTATTACAAGTTTTGCATGTGCTGCTGTCTCTGTTTGACGGAGACAGCTGACATCAACACAGTGACAGCTATGCACGAGAATAGATAATTTGTTTGTATTATACTTCGGGTCTAGTGATAGGACTCCGACTCCGACTCCAGCAAAAATGATAGGACTCCGGGACTCCGACTCCGACTCCGAACCTCTGGTCTTACTGGATCAATCGTGTCTTTGTTATCATTTAAGATATCAATAAAGTAATTTATGTAAATACTGAATAAAGTTGGTGATAGAACATCTCCCTGTGGAATACCATTTTCAAGTTTAAAGGATTGTGTTTCTTTGCCGCAATGTAAAATTTTGTATTCTTTATTGATAATGGTGCTAACGATCAATGACAAAATTTTACTTTCGGGCATCAAACTTTTAACTTATCAATCAATCTCTTTTTCGGAATGGAATCAAAAGCCTTCGACAAACCAACGAAACATAGAAATAATGGCTGATTTATATTCTTATAAATTTGTATAATTTCCTTGATAATGAGCACGTTATCCAATGCGGAACTTCCCCTTTTAAAACCGTTTTGGTTCTTCTTAATAACGTTATTTTCCATTAACCAATTGTTGAGTCGCATATTTATAATTCTCGTCCGAATCTTCTCTATGCAGGATGATAGGTTGATATATCGATATGAATTTGGATCAGCTCTATTTCCTTTTTTTGAATATTGGTGTAATTCAACTACTTCTCCAATGAATTTCATCAGCATTATTCAGTACATATCTATACAGCGTTTCTAGAGTATCAATTGTCTCGTCTTCATATATCATTAATGCTTCATAAGTTATTCTGTCAGGGCCACTTGTTTTCTGTGACTTGGATTCTTTAAGAGCATTTACAATTTTATTTTTTGTAATTCTACTATTTAGATTATCAGCATTTACTTGGCCTTGCAATATTTTTGGTAGACTTTTGCAAGACAAACATGCACTGCTTGATACCTTTAAGTCATTAGTTACAATGTAGGATTAAAAATCTGAAGCCTTTAATACACATTTGCGGTTAGTTTTTTTAACAGCTTTATTTTCATTTATCAGTTGCCAATATCCATCAAAATCATTATTTTTTCTTGCATTTCTAAAAATTTCTTAATTTATTTCTCTTTTCCAGTCTTCTATCCGCTTTTACTTTTTTATTTAAGATTCTTTTACTTTCCATCAGTCTACATAAATTTTCAGCTGTTGGGAATTCTTTCCATTGACAAACATTCTTCCTATAACATTTTCTAAATTTTCGTGTTTCACTTGAAGGAAATTTTTTCGAATTGGCTTTTTGATATTTATTATGCAAATCGAATTAACTTTGCTTAGTTCATTATAGATATTTTCAACCTACAGATCATTTTTCAAAATTTGTTTGTTTAAACCTTTACATCTTTCAATAAACTTTTTATGGTTAAAGCTATTTTTCATATATCTTTTCCATTTATGACGTTTGATTACTTTGTTATTATGGCAATCCTGATCAGGTTGATGATTTTGTTCCTCAAATTCTGATATTAATTTTATTTTTAATTCTATTATCATTGGAGAGTGATCCGTATATGGAACCGGTTCCATTATTTGAAAGGAATTAATTGATTCCGATATATGAAGGAAGTCAATTACTGATTTACTTATCTCGTCATTTTGAGTTCTATGATAAGGGCATCTACCCTCAGAATTATTTTCTAACCTACCATTTGCAATTATCAGGTCATTTCCTTTCATGTTTATGCACCCTTGTCTATGAAGCTAAACACATTTAGATTTGGCGAGCCTCTTAATGTCGGCAACACAAACATGTTGACCCACGTCATCCACATTGAACCACATTCTCACATACATTGCTGATCAGAAGCATGATAATAGCACATGCACATAATAGGAAATGACCTGAAGACAGTCCATGTCAAAATTGTGACTCTAGACTTAATACTCTCCAGTTGATAAGCGAAAACAGAACACTTCATTTTAGCCAAAAACTGCAATCTGCGTCCCATTGGATTTACATGTGTTTTTCTTTGATCCTGTCTGATAAGAAGAGGAACTCAATAGAACTCGGCAGACGGACCGATTCGTAGTGGTCATAGGGTGCACATCATTCTGTGAAAGTCTCATTTTCGGCCTCGTTCCCTGCAGAAACTCGTTCTGGCTGCCGGACTAGAAATGAAAATGACAAAATGAATTGGAAGTATAGTCAATTCATAGCAATAACATGTTCTCGTTATTGAATAGTCCGGTTAGTGCGATGAAAATATCTCGGTTCAAAGCTCTAAATTCTGTAGACAAATTGTCGGGATTTTCAGTCACGCATCTACAAAAAAACAGTTGAATGATATGGGTTCAATTACAGTTTTACTATTACTTCAATCATTGTCAATCTTATATTCCAGGGTGTTTAATATTCCATTTCTCATTTGCCCCATGTCAAGATCCAACGTAATTAACTGGGGATGACTAAAATCCTTTCAATTGTTGGAATTCGTTAATTGGAATTGGCACAGTCTGTTGATCGAATGTAACTTACACAGATCACATAAATGATACAAAGGAATGTTTCAATTGCTCATGTCTAGAATGTTAAGTCAATCTGCTTGATTTCATTGTGTGCGTGGAACTATTTTGTCACTAAAAGGAAATCTTATTAAAATGTAACCCTTGAATCGCTCATTTTGTAGAAAATGGCTTGCATAGGCAAATGACTTGCGCAAATTATGAAAGTCTATGGAAATTAATTTGCATTCAGGGTCATAGAGTAGGTATATTAGGTAGAGTGACAACTCCGCATTTATTAAATCCCCAATGTGTATACACTTTCGATTTTGTTAAATGAACTCAAGGGAGATTCAGGTGGTATTGTCACCAAATGTGAGATATGCAAATTTTTGCACTTTTTCAGAAATTACAATTACAGAATTGAGTTATCATGGTTGTAATGCAGAAGGAATGATGGTATCTCACAGATTCTCATGACAGCCTTGGAGATTTATTGTTTGCTAAATTAGCAATTCGATGGGTTCCTATTACTTTCTTGCTCAACATCAAGGATATTTCTTAAGCGTGATCATATCACACGCAACCTGCCATCATGGCAGAGCAAAATCACATAATCAAAGACAAGGACTTCATTTAGCTCAATCGAATCATAAAATTATGCCGGTGAAATATGATTTAAAAACTTGAAATTTCAGCAAAAGCACGAATAATATCGCGACTTTGTCATGAAGACTTCCATTGTAATGCAGTTCATGAAATTCCCTTGATAATCAGCCTAATTTCCGCTTAGCTATGATGCTTATTAGCAAAAATTCATTCCTTTTGATATCCAACTTGTTTCATACTACTTATTTAGGAGAGTCATCTCGGTAGTATATAAATAGGCAAATTTCGACTTTTTTCAAAAGTGCTCAAGTAATTTTTTGGACCACTGGAACGTAATCTCCGCAAAAAGCTGAATCTTGTGATATAAAAATTTTCACTATATAAAGATACTTCTTTGAGTCGACACTCTACCTATATATCCCTACTCTATGTTCAGGATAGAATGCTGCGCCCTGAAATTGCAATAGAGATAGAGTGATCATGATTTAGCCTTGATTAAATATTGATTATTATAAGTATTTTCTTTACAAATTTATTGCATATGTAATAAATAAAGTAGACCCCGCCTTCTGATGTATCCAAATTTGCTTGTACGGACGTTCTATTTTGGAAATACATCTCTTAATAATTCGATCACCACGCATAATGTCTCTATATGTTCCCAAAATGTAATGACTGTCTACACTGAACAGAGGATAATCTTGGACCTCCAACACAGGAATTATCACTAACGTTTTGACCTCAATTTAGCTTGCTGTCAATCGATAAGGCACTTGCTCGTGGAAGGAGAGGCATACGCGAGTATGATTAGAACTTGATGTCATCCAAGAACCGAATTTTTCTCTACCACCTACTTGATTGACGGAAGACAAAGAACAGATGGCTGTCTGCAGATGATGATGCTGTAGAGACTCCAGAGGTGGAAGAAGACATGCTGATTGAGGTGATTCATTTAACAACAATGAAATTAAATAAACGATAGATCTAATTGCCATGCAAAAGATGTGCAGCTGGTAGGATTCGAACCTACGACCAAGGTTAACTAGACCTGCGCTCTAACCAACTGAGCTACGAGCCACTTACGCGACTGTGTCAATTGGCAGGATCAAACCCTCACCACCACACATCAGTTGTCAAGGCAAAAATAATCAATGAATAAATAACACGTCACAATTGTGACCGCCGACATTAAGGCAAGTAGCGGGGATCGATTGTCCACCAAATCATCTTAAGCCATAGCATTCTGCAAAAGTGAGAGCAAAAAAACTGAAGTTGTTGAAGAACGGGATGGAGTTGATGTGGAAGAGCAGCAGAAATGCAACACTGCCTTCCTTGGTCAGAATGCGGTCTTCAAAGCATTGAATACAGTTAAATGGACGTATTTTTCGTTCTTAAGAAAATCCTTCTCATAGAATCATGAAGTGGCCGCTGAAGAAAACGACTCAGGACGAATCTCCTCCACTTCAGGAGCAGAACATTTGTTGGAACTGTAACAAGTCGCTATATACTCATTGACAAAATTTTTGAAACATTTACTTCTTTAACTTCCTTCATTTTTGACTGGTATATATACATGCATGTATGATACCTTGATAATTAAGTCACAATCTCCACCAAGTCGCTAGCACAGAGAAACAACGCATGTAGCAGATTCAACTTTAATAGCGCGTGTGCCCCCCTCTAGCTCCAATACATTCAGTAATCCGAGATGGCATGGATTCACAAAGTTTCTGAATGAAGGATGTTTCAAGGAGAAGCCACTGCTCTGTCAGTCTTTCAGAGAGAATCTTCAGGGACACTGGTGGAAGTGAATAGCGGTCTCTCACTCGCCGCCCAAGATCGTCCCAGACTTGTTCAATGGGTGACAAGTCAGGTGAGCGTGCAGGCCAGTCAAGGGTTTGAATGTTCAATCTCCTAACAGTGGCAATGACAGCCGAGGAGCGATGTGGTCTTGCGTTGTCGTCTTGGAAGACGAGATCCTCCACCCTGACCACTGGGGCAACAACAGGAAGCACAATTTCATTGAGATACCTCTCTCCAATCAACGTGCCTTTGATGATGACTGCTGTCGTTCGTCCGCCATGCCAAATGCCACCCCACAGCATAACACTTCCACCACTATATCTGTCGTGTTCTTTAATACAGCATGGGGCAAAGTGTTCACCTGGAAGACGATGCACTCTGACACGACCGTCATTGAAATCCAGAGTGAATCTCGATTCATCGGTCCACAAGACTTTCTGCCAGTGATGGTCATTCCATGAGCGATGGGCATCACACCAGGCAACTCGTCTTCTGCGGTGCTCAAAACTCAATGGAATTAGGACAGCTGGTCGTCGCAATTGAATTCCAGCTTCTCGCAATCTTCGGTAAGCCGCTCGAACGCTACAGTCTATATTTGAGGCACTCTTCCAGTGTACGACTAGCTTTGGGAATGACACAAATCTATTCCTCTTTGCAGCTAAAACTAGACGTGTGTCTGTCCTTCCTGCAGACTTTCTTGGTCGACCAGATCCCTTCTTCTTTTTAACATCTCCTTCTGCTTTCCATCGACACCACCACCTCCAAACAACGACTCTCGATAGTTGCAGCTCTTCGGCAACATTGGCACAACTTCTACCACAACGAATCATTCCAATAGCCATACCTCTGGTAAACTGATCGTGTGCCATTTTATTTTACAAAGTTCAATTCACGTTCATGTTCAATTTGTAAAAGCAATTGTGACAGTTGTATAAATATCGAAATTTGAAATTTGACCACCATAGATCTTTCTCCATTCTCTAATGTGTTGAATGTTAATACATAGAAAGCGAGATATTGCATCATACCTGAGAAAAAAATGAAACAAACTTCAATTCAAGCCAATGATAGTTTGTTTCATTAATTATGTCAATGAGTATATTATCTTATTTGTTAGCAATAAGTACAATCTTCACTATTTGGTAAATTATGCAAAGCTCACAAGTTCTTATTTGGAGAATAAAAGAAATATCTGAATAAGGACTTTCTCAATGGATAAAACAGAATGGCGGGTCCTTTATTTTTTGAAAAAAATAGATGTCTGAACTCTGAATCAACTGCTTCATTCAAACGCAGTTCAATGTAGGTATCTTGGTTAAAGCCAGGATGGGTAAAGCGCATGATTTCAACATGTTTTTTATAAAATTTTTTTCTCCTGTCTTTCATTCAATTGAAACAATGCAAGCTTATCAATTATGTCGTTAAATAAATAGATTCAGCATTTGCAATGAACAATATATTTATATTTATCAAAATTCGATGTAATGCTGGTACTTATGGGTTATCTCCCCCAGCCCCAGGTTTTCAAATTTGTCTAAAATCCTCAAAAATAAATCAATCGTTACCAAAATTCAGTTAAACTTAGTTAAGCATATTTTCTACAAACATACAAAATTTGATGCATATCAGACAAGTACTTTTTGCATGAGAGACGATTACGTGAAGTGTAGCGAGGTCTACTGCTTGATCTGACTTCGTCTGTTCGATGCATTATTGTTGTTCTTATGCACTGCTCTGTCTCCTTCTTCGTCTCATCCAATGTTATTTGAAATCTTCCCACAACCATCACCTTGGCACACCTTCATTAAGCCAAGCATAGTATAATATAAGGGATGTGCCCTGGTCATCATCGCTTCACGAGCTGTCGGGAAATGACTTTGTTAACCTCAAGTGCTTTCTGCTCCGATGGTGAGGTTAGAAGAAGTCAGATCAAGCTGCCGGCATCGCTGCACTTCAAGTTATTGCTCGTAATTCAAAAAGTACTTGTCCGATTTGCCTAAATTTTTTCATTTTGGTACAGAATAACCTCACTTCCTTGTGCTTAAAGTTTTGTATCCATTGATGCATTTCTGCAGATTTTGGACACATTTGAAAACGTGGGGGGGAGATATCCCTTAAGTACCGAAATGCTTTTCATCAAGAAATAACAAGCTCGTGATGCAATAAATCCATCGTCAATATTATGCAGCAATATTTTCTAGTTCATCTATTCAGCTGTTCGCAAAGAAAACGCAATTTCCCGCCTCTACTCCGAGATTTCTCCGCAATATTTCATACCTCAATCCCGTTGTACCAAATTAACGTTCCACAGCTGCGGTGCTGCATGAGTACATAATATTGGCACCTGATGGTTCCGTTTCAAAACCTATTCTCACCGGCTTCCTCTACCAAGTTCAAAATGAACGTTGCCTTGTTAAGTTGATGGAGATGCTTTCGCAACGCATTGGCTGAGGACCAGCAATAAATTTCCGAACAGATTTCGTTTGCTCGGCGGTCATCGTCAAATTATGTCTATTCAGATTCTCAGCACGTAGACCTAGCCTATCGGTGGTTGTACTGCCATTGTCGTTCGTTTTTCGACCACATGCTTACAGGCGTCGTCTTTTATGCAGAATATTTCATATCCATAGAGTAGGGATATATAGGTAGATTGTCGACTCAAAGAAGTATCCGTAAGCAGTAAAAATTTTTATATGAAAAGATTCAGCTTTTTGCGGAGATTACTTTCCCGTGGTCCAAAAAATTATTTGAGCACTTTTGAAAAAAGTCAAAATTTTGTAAATTTATATACTACCGAGATGACTCTCCTCTATAAGTAGTATGAAACAAGTTGTATATCAAAAGGAATGAATGTTGCTAATAAACATCCCAACTCAGCGGAAATTAAGCTGATTATCGAGGGAATTTCATGATCCGTATTATAATGGAAGTCTTCATGAAAAAATCGCGATCTTATAATAATAATAATAGTTCTTTATTGAGTTCACTTGTGGGTACATGCGGTGAATGCTACAATAATACTCGATGACAATAGTGTAAAGCGGAAAGAAGCTACAATGGTCACAGAGAAAAAATGAAATAAAGGTAATTCAAAAGATAATTAAAATGTTATTTACAAAAACGAACAAAAGAATTTGCAAAACGTGCAGTTCGCATACGTGGGGCCCTGAGACATCTTCTAGAACGAGTGGTGATATGGCTGGGCACATCATCGAACATATCTCGCAGCAGATGCAAATCGTCTTTTAAAATGTTATGAAAAAGTTTGTAACACGAATTGTGAGCACTAGTGATGATATCTTTAGTCATACATACATCTGAACCAATTACACGCATCGCTCTTTTCTCAAGACACTTGAGCTTCTACAAAAGATGCTGAGAGGCGTTACAAAAAGCCCCAAGCGAGTACGTCAAAAATGAGCGAATGGAAACGACGTAACATTGAATCATGACACTTTTTGGCGCTCCAGAACGTCGCAAGTTACGTAACATGAACAATCTTTGAGATCCTTTTTAAACAAGGTAATCAATATGGACTTTCCACTTCATATCGCATGATAAAAAAACTCCTTAATTCTTAAAAGAAGAAACTTGTTTAACGCAACAATTGTCAAAAATCTCAACAGCTTGAGTCTGAAAATTACTTTTGGTGACAATGTCCATTATAACGCAATTATCTTCATTAATTAGCAAACAATTATCAGATGACCAGGAAACTATCTTGTCCCACTCCTGCTGCAAACGATCCTCGTGAGCACTACGGATACAGTGGATAAACAAAATGTCATCTGCATATTTTACAATTTCCGTGTTAGCACATGCAGGATGCAACTCATCAACAGCTAACGTAAACAGTACGGGCCCCAAAACACTCCCTTGGGGCACACCGCTAGTTACATCAGCCCAGCTTGAGTAGGCATCATTACACAAGACACGCTGAGATCTTCCAGACAAAAAACTACAGATTAATTTCATAATAAATATAGGCATATCAAATGATTGTAATGCATTGATAATATTGCTGCGCGGAAGCTTATCAAAAGCTTTGATAAGTCTATCGACATGATCAACATGATCAAGTCTTCGACCGCACCACTCCCGAACTTGAATCAAGAAAACGTAGGATGGAGTTCTGAGTCTTGATTAGAGCACATGAAGTACCACAACCCGAACGCGGAATATAGGCAAATTGGGAAAAGTTAACAGAGTACTTAACGAGGAAGAATAAACTTCTTCAGGATGATTTTCTCAAAAATAGTAGACAAGGATGATACAATAGAAATTGGTCGGTAATCATTAATCCGCTTAGGTTTATTTATTTTTGGCACAGGAATTACCTTTGCGGATTTAATACAAGTAGGAAAGAAACATTCTTGAAAAGACCAATTTATCAAGGTTGCAATAATAGGTGCAAACAATTCAGAAAAATCACGGAAAATCCTTGATGGTATGCCATCAGGCCCCACACACGATTTCTTGAGGAGTCTAAGGAAATCACACACTTCTGAGGCTGTTATGACAGGGATCTCAGATTCTAAGGCATCACACGGAAAAACCGGCAAATCTGACCTTTGAAAATTAGAGGAGAAGTAATCACAGAGATCGTTAGGGGAGAATTTACAATCTTGGTGCACTTTTGTATTACCAGAGAGAACACGGACGGATTGCCACATGTTTCTTGGATTCCCAGACTTCAAGGTTTCATCCAAATAAGACCGTTTCAAGTGAAGAATATGAGATTTAACCTCCCTCTTCAACCACTCATACCTGGACACTTTACTTGATGAAAGGCGCGGTCTCGTTCATCGATCATAATTTTCAAAGAAATTTTGAACCAAGCAGGATTATTACGTCGTAAACGAATCGTTCTTAGAGGGTAGCAGAAGTTGAATAATTCAAGCAAAGATTGCTGAAACACCAAAGTAGCACTATTAACATCCAAGTATGAATTTACAATAGCACACCAATGGTGTACTACAACGATGGTATGGGAGATGGTTGCCACCATATAACACTGTGTTCAGAGCAGCCAACTGGCGGCAAATTGATTGGTTTGCAGTTTAATCCAAAATTTACGAAAAGTTGATCCAGCGTGTTGCTGCCTCGCGTTGGAAAATCAACTAAAGGTTTAACGCAGAGTACGTGACTGACATGTTTGCGTAAATCATTAAAGTCACCAGATATCACAAGCTCAACATTGGGCCCAAATTTGATAAGAATGTGATCCACTATTTCAGTAAGACACAAAATTGCCAGATCATGCGCAGATTGGTCATTCCAGAAGGCATGGTAGATGATAATTAACGCCAAATTAATTTCTTGTATAAACAAACACTGGAATTCCGAGGTAGGAGTGATTGGAGATAAAATCTCAGTATAATCAAGAACACTGACAGAAAAGTTTTTTCTAATATAGCACGCTATGCCTCCTCCAAGGCCATTATTCCGATCTTCACGATAGAGAGAGTAATCAATGAGTCTAATTGAATTATCAGACACCGTATCATCCAGCCAAGTTTCTGCAATAATGGAAATGTCAGGTAAACGAGAATTCATCCAATTTACCTGACTTATTCGTGGTTTCTTGGCTGAAATTTCAAGTTTTTAATTCAATTTTCACCGGCATGATTTCATGATTCACTAAATTCATGTTTCATTTCTAGAATCTGAATAGTGATGTGGAACCATTTGCATCTTTCAAAGTTAAATGAAATCATTGTCTTCGATTATGCGATTTTCTGCCAGTTGCCTGTGATATGATCACGCTTAAGAAAATATCTTTGATGTTGAACAAGAAAGTAATAGGAACCCATCGAATTGCTAATTTAGCAAACAATAAATCTCCAAGGCTGTCATGAGAATCTGTGAGATACCATCATTCCTTCTGCATTACAATCATGATAACTCAATTCCGTAATTGTAATTTCTGCAAAACAGCACAACTTTGCATATCTCACATTTGGTGACAATGCCACCTGCATCTCCCTTGAGTTCATTTAACAAAATCGAAAGTGTATACACATTGGGGATTTAATAAATGCGGAGTTGTCACTCTACCTAATATACCTACTCTATGATCCGCAGTAAGATGAAAGTCTTCATGAAAAAGTCGCGATATTATTCGTGCTTTCTTGGCTGAAATATCAAGTTTTTGATTCAATTTTCACCGACATGATTTTATGATTCACTAAATTCATGTGCTCGTTCTCACCGTGCCTGATTCATTATCATCCTCACATGTTTTCTTACTAAAAACCTGCGATTTGTAAATTGAGTGATTTTCATATTTTGAGCACTGCTCAGCATATGCAACAGCGGATACAAGTCCATCATAGCTCATTTCGAAACTGAGAATACAAGCTATCGAATGATGTATGGCACGCCGTTGTGTGACATGAGAAGGCATGGGAATCGAAAGGGAATTGAATTTAGCGGAAAATAGGTGGTCCGTTTTTTATGATCAGTTCTTAGTTTAGAGAGAGAAATTAAGCCCACTTTCAAACAGGGTTGTACCAAGGGCGTAGCATCCATTGGGGCAGTCGGTGCAGTGCCCCGAATGTATTTTTTAGATGAATCTCCTAAGCCAACATATTTTAATCATCTACAATATGCGCCAGTAACCAAACGCTACATCTTAGGCCTATCTTTAAGTCTTTATTTCATCTTTCCAACGGATGCATGTGTAATTGTCGGAGTGTCGCCGAGACTGCACCGATTGGTCAAAATCTAGCACGAGCCACACATGATCAGCAATAGCTCGTTGATGTCATCGACAAATCAGCCAATCTATCAATGTACCGTTCGCGCGCGCCTTTCAGCTCGTCGCAGCCAGTGCGTGCAACCCACAAAGAAGCAATCCATCTCTGTAATTCAACCCAGGCGAAGACATGGAGTTATACTTGCACACACACTGGCTGGCTAATCACGGCGAGTCTGACCGGAGTTTGAGTCTTACAAACGCGTAGCTAGTGGTTAACACGTGCATACCTTCACTTCTTCATTCTTTCATCATTATTCGAAAAGATCAAACAGAATTCTAGATTAGAACCGGGTACTTTGCTATATGCTGCATGCTATAAAGTATGCCGATGACAAGACTGATTTTAGCCCCGGAGACGTTTTGAAGCACGCTACGCCACTGGGTTGTAGTCTTTAAGGGCAGGGGAAACGCTGAAAATGTAGGATGCGTTTAGGCCTTGACTATCAGGGCCCTATGACCTGAAGATATCGCTTCTAACCCATTTTCACGATACATGCCTTTTCCTTATGCTGAGTATGGCATGATGTTTTGACATATAGGCTAAAAATGGTGGATTTCCTAAACCTCACTCTTCGCAGTCAATAATAGCGCTTGTCTTTACACCCCAGACATCCGTGGTTATGGGCAGTTTATACTTCTACGCGCGTACATACAAGTTGCACTAAGAGTCAGCGATCATGCGATCTGATGTTGTGAAAATATGGGCAATGTTTATGAATACAAGCGAACGAGCTTAGTAGTTTACGCGTTAGTAGAGCTCTTAAAGTTATGTAGACGCTTAGTTATGGACCGCTTATAGCCTACATGTCCTGCTGCCATGAGCATGAAATTTAGGTCCCATGACATTGTTTAGCCTCTGATACATATACAGACACATGAGACTCAAAGTCTATATAACAGTGCAGTAATGTCACGCGTAACCACGGACGTTTAGGGTTGTGTAATTTTGCGTAGCTTACGAGTGAATTACGTGTAATTGAGCGTGGCATGTCATCTAGTGTAATATCGCTTGTCTTTGCATCGTGCATCTTAATCATGTTCATTTGGCTGACATGGTTACCCCTTGAAAGCAGGTTACTACTGGTGTCCCGCAGCGTTCTGTCCTGGGACCTCTTCTTTTTGTTACATTGATTGACGACCTTCCTCATTTATCTGAAACAAAAGATATTACGCATGCTGATGGGTTTCTTCTAAAAAAGCTTCGATTAATGTTGATAAGACAAAGTGCATGACCGTTACTCGTAATAATTGTAATCCTTTGACTTTTCCTGTTGTTGTAAATGGTACCATCATTGAAGAAAGGAAATGCATTAGGATCCTTGGAGTTCACTTTTCGCATGACGCCAAATGGGACACAATCGGTCACTTGTATAATAAATGCTGTCGAATGATGTCTATGGTTAAGCGCCTGAAAAGAAATTGCAACCGTGGTTTTGTTGTTTGGCAGGCCTATCTTGGTCAATTACCAAATGTGAGATATGCAAATTTCTACAGTTTTGAAGAAATTACCACGCATGGAGTAAGTATATTAAGTACGTTTGTTGTGATATTTTGACACATATTTAAGATTATAGCATCTTATTTTTATTTTTGAATGCACTTACGTCTTTGTTGCCTACAAGCAACATAGTGCACAAATGGCAGCATTTATATCTGTGATTTTTTTCAAAGCATCAAGTGAAATCAGAAGGCAGTGATTGTACTCTTCTTTTTATTTTTTTATTTTATGCCAAAATAAGAAAATTGAGGTAAAACTATTTACAGGCCCGACCGGTTTCGAGCATTCGCTCTTCGTCAGGGGTTTGAGTATGTAAAATCAGCTGTACATTGACACTAACTCGTGCACTTATATAGGGGCCTACATGTAGGCCTACAATTGCGTCGTTACTAGAGTGATAATCAGAATACCGTCAGCTCTGTTTTCCTATTGATTAATGGCTTCAATTGTTTAATGTAACGCGTCTCTGTCAATCTGGTATCCAGAGGGTCTTTGCATTTGTTAAGAAAATCGAGGCAGAAATCACTTAATTGATTTGATTGACACTTCATGCAATGTTCAGCTATAGCACTTGATTTATTCTGTTTATGAACCGCACGTCTATGTTCGTCAAAACGATATTTAAAAGGTCGTGAAGTTTGACCGATGTAAAAATCTCTACAATAATTGCAAGTGAATCTATACACCACATATCGATCCATGCATTTGTATTTGTCGGGCAGCATTTTACAAACCGCACAATTCTCGTGATTCTTCGTTTTAGGTCTAGTTTTTAATGAATTGCACAAGTTATTATTTGGGGAACTAATCAAGCTAACAGGCAAATTATACTTATTTATCAGTTTACGGATAACACGATCAGTCCTATCATTAATAAACTTCAATTTAAGATTAGTATGGTTAGTCGGCCTTCGCCTATTTCTTTTACTCTTCTTTTTCCTATTATGAATACTCGAAAAGCCATTATTATTAATTTCCTATCAAGTTTTTCAAGTGCTTTATTGCATTCAGCTTCACTATTGCATCGCTTTTTTACGTACCTTAAACTATTCTCAACATAATTACTTTTTACATGGTTCGGAACGAAACTATCCCTGCGAAGTGAAATACCAGAGTGTATCTTCTTTTCGTACCACGTATATTTTAATACATTTTCCGTTAGTGAAATACTAATATCTAAAAAATTCAGGCATTAACGTGCATTAACAACCCAACGGAAAAAATTGACTGGTTACTGAGTAAGATTCTGTCACAGTGCATGGACTTAGTTTCGGCACATGTTCCGAGTACGGAAAATTTAATCGATAGGCTACATAGCACAAACATACCTGGTGTCATACCTATATATCAAGTGAAAATCTTCATGTTCTATCCAATCCTATATTTTTGAAACTCTATAGGAGAAGAGTCGTTTATAAGAAGGATTGGACTTTTGAAAGTATGTTCATGAAGTATGAAACCTTTGGAAACAGCTTTTGTTGGGGGTGAAGCAAAGATAGACATCACACTTTGAACATGTAACCCTCGGAATGCCGGAGCAAGCCGATACTTTGCATCTCCCTTTCTTCTCTTTATATACGGGCCAATGACCAACATTGTCCGTCCGAATGCTGAACGATGGTGTGTGTGTGTTCGATCCCCGCTTTCGTATTAATGATTTTCAATTTCCATTTAAGGGCGGCCCCTTTTGGGAGATGGAAAAGAAGAATGGAAAAGAAGACGCAAATATGCTCTCTCTGATTAACACCTGAGCTTTTCTCAACACACTATAAAGTTGTGTTGACAAGAATGTGCATCTCAAGCAGGCTCTTACTCCCCCCTCAATTGGAATATGAAAAGATTCTCAAAGTTGAACTCAGAAGGCGCAAAGACGATGGTGAAGACGTGTACATAAAGGATTGCAAAATTCATGTGGCGAAAAATACGCATCCCTCAGTATGACACAACGTGGACCTGTATCCAAGCTTATTGCTAGTTAACACAAGATCAGTTGCCTCTATTGGCAAAATTGACGATTTGTGCCTATCTTGTGTGTGTTTACGTCCAAATATTCTCATAGTTACTGAGACTTGGTTTAGAAATATACATGACAATGCAAGCTTAATCAAAAATGGCTACAGTCTTTTTCGAAACGATCGTTCTGATGGAATCGGAGGCAGAGTAGCCATTTGGATTGATTCCGATTGTTACGTCAAAAATGTCCACACTGAATGTATTCAAAATTCAAGTGAAATTTTGCTTACTCATTATGAGCTTCGCAATGTTCAGTATATTATTATCGGTGTCTCCAAACTTGAATGTTTCTGTGAAAAATGTAGTTACTGATTTTCTTATTGACCAGCTTGATCATTGGACTTTAAATTACCCTGACATTCATGTAATTGTTGCCGGTGACTTTAACAACTTAAATACAAATGAGCTACAACGATCCCATGATTTAATCGATAAAGTGTTGTCTCCCACACGTGGAGATTCCATCTTGGATCGTTTCCTTGTAATTCGATCATTATGTGATGTCTGTGATGATGCTACTGTGAGACCACCCATCAGAAACTCTCGAAATGCTTCACACTCTCAAATCATTTTGCGTCCGTTAGCATCGTTTGACAATTCTCTTGATTCGCGTACTTCTCTTATGTATGACTTCAGCGACACTTCAATCACTACCTTTTATAGACGCTTGTCCGAGCACCATTTCTTAATATTTATCACGAAAAAGACATCAATAAAAAAGTCGATTTGTTTTATGACACATTTATGGATATTATTTCTGTGATTCCATGTAAGGTTGCCATAATGTCTTCTCGTGACAAGCAATGGATGACCCCCCTACATAAATGACCTGATAAACAAAAGATGGTCGGCTTATCGAAGTGGTAACATGGAGGCCTATAATATTTTGAAATTGAAATGCAAACATGAGGTTTCAAAATGTAAAGAAAACTGGTCTACACGAGTAGGTCATCATCTCGAAACATTTGGAATATCGTGGCTGATATAAACTGAAAAAGTGTGAAGGATCTATTGCAACCGATTGTCAATGAATACCAAAGTGAAGAAGAGGCTGCTAATTCAATAAATGAACACTTTGTAAAAGTTTTCACTGCTAAACAAGATTTTGTGTGTCCAATAAATGACGATAACTGGTGCCCGCTTTCTGAGCCATATCATGTTTTCATGTTTTTAGAACAGCTTTCTATTTCTAAAGCGACTGGTTCAGATGGAATCTCCAACCGAATGTATAAGCTAGCAGCTCCTTTTATATCTGAGCCTCTCTGTCATATTATCAGTACATGTGTAATGTATAGAAAAGTAACTGACCTTTTTACGTAAGTTTTGCTCGGTTACGCCTGGCCCTGAAGTTTCAAATGCCGGCATTGGCCAACTGAGACGTATAACTTCAAAGAGGCAGCGTGATGTCAAGAGTGTAATAGAACTTCGAGAATGAGTTTCCGTATTGAATGCAACCTATAACTTTGTTAAGCATTCCTGCTAAACTTTTTGAACATCATGTCCTCAGTAATATTCGTCAAATGTTCTGTGATTCTTTTCCGACATTTCAGTATGCCTACAAGCGTTTGTCTAACACTATATGTTGCCTTCTTTCCATCCATGATGCTGCAAAAAAATTTTTGGAATGTGATGAAGTATCGGCTTGCATTATGATAAACTACGATTTTTCAAAGGCATTTGATACATTGAGTCACGAAATTTTGTTGAGTAAGCTAGTGCATCTACGTTTTCCCCCTTGGTTTTATTCGTTCAACTGATTCATATTTAAGCAACAGATTTCAAAATATTAAACTTGGTAAATCATTTAGCTCATTTCTGCCGATGTCCAGTGGGGCTCCTCAAGGTTAATTTTTGGGTCCTTTCATATTTGCTGTCTATCAAATTGTCATGATTTAATGACTTTGTATGATCAGACATATAACACAATATGCTGATGATAATTGTGAGATTTTACCAATAAAGATGTGCTCGTTTCAAGAATCGATACAAGTTGTTAAATCTGAATATTGTCATCTGAAAAGCTGGGCTGATGTCAATCATTTTAAATTTAATAGTGATAAGACCAAAGTTATTATATTTTGTAAGAAGGGTACTGTTCTAGATTTTCCCTGTGACATCAAAATTGTGGACAAATTGAAAATTTTGGGAGTATGGTGGAATTCGAATTTAAACTGGAACACGCACTTTGCTGATGTTGAAACAGGTTGCTCTAGACGTTTATACATGCTGAGAGTCTTGAGAACTATTTTTAATCATGACGATCTATGTATTGTCTTTATGTCACATATACAAAGTATGCAATTGTAAGCCACTCAACTTTTTGGAGAACTGTCATATTTTTGTAAGCGCATCATACGCAAGATTTTTGAGCGTACAAAGAAGATTATCTGTCCTAACATGTGTAAATGTGCCAACACTTTCGAGAACTTTTTAAGAAGACGTTTGAAATACCTTGAAGATTTTTATGTGAAATGTCACCAATCTGATCATCCTGTACACAATGTAACGTCACATTTAAGAAGCGGTCGCATTCTTGTTGAGACAAGTTGCACAAAACGACGGCAGAAATGTTTTGTTGTTTTGTCAACATTGATTGTAAATAATTTGCGTGATTTGATGTAACTTCTATTACTTTGTGATTTTGATTTTGAAACAAATTAATCTATCTTTTTCTATCTCTCATTACACTTATGGAAGAAACTCACATCAAGGTCTGCATATTTCATTTAAGTTTGGCATTGCAGAGCAAGTACATTCCAAGTCACATATATGAAACGACGAGCTCACTTACGTAGCTTTTCCAGCTTCTTTTTGAGTACAAGTACATAAAAAATAAACTCAGAAGAATGCTCGTCCTAAAATGTTCGCCAAAGGAGCGAGAACATTTGAAAGCAGCTGAGTGTGGCAAGGATTATGGAGAAGGTGCATGAGACAAGATTTCGCTGGTTTGGTCATGTGCAACGAATGGACGACTCCAACCCGTTCAAGAAGGAAATGGACTCCCAGGTGGAGGGAAACCGACCCTTTCCCGGAGGGGGGCGGTAACAATAGCAACCGCTTCCAGGCGACCTCGGACAATCGATCTAATGATTCAATGCCTCTGGCTTTCATGAGGTCGAAATGATATTTCACCTATAATGAATGGAAGTGGTTGCTTTTGTTATATAAAACAAACCAGTAGGGTAACGTCATAATGCGCGCTGTAAGCTTTACTTGCTCTTGACACGATCATGGAGGGCGTGCTTCGCTGGTCTTGGTAATCCTCATGCCGCGCTAGCAGTTCGAAGACTGGGTTCGATTCCCAGCCGGCACGCCGTTTTTCATGGTGGTGCCGAGAGCAAGGCGCATTGAAATATCATTTCGACCTCGTGAAAACCGGAGGCATTGAATCATTAGAACGATTATCCGAGGTCGCCTGGAAGCGGTTGCTATTGTTATCGGTTTTTATGTTTTGATCATTGTCCACCAAACACAGTAGCGGATACATAGGCCTAATTCATTTGAAAGCTGAGAATATAGGCTGGCGAGTCTGGAATTATGTATGACACGTTGTGTGTGTGCGACACGATTGGAAGGCATGAGAATCGATTGAACTATTCCACATCTGCTCCCAAATTTTTATTGAAATTGTCCGTTTATGAAAACCCCAGCAATTCGAGATATGTTTTCTTTTAATTCGCTGAAATGGTTTAAACAAATCACAAGCCAGACATATGAAAAATTAATTAATCTTGCAAGATGAATCACGGTTCACCCGGATAAGTTACTTTTCTGTAACCAATGGCAAAAGTTCGGACTGTTCAACGATTGTGTCTCTATAAATTGCCTTTTATTCATTGAACTGGTATTCCATTTCCTGGCAAGTGAAGACCAAACCGAATTGAGAGATATCACAATGATTTCAGGACAGTTCCTCTTATTGTCTGCTGCCTTGTTATATGGAGCAGTGACCTGTGAAGCAGCAACGGGAGGTTCAGCCGATCTAGGACCTCAGCCTCCAGGCTCTCCAGGCTCTCCAGGCTCTCCAGGCATGGAACCTCCAATTACAGTTTATGCTCGTGGTAATATCGGAGGCAACTATCAACAGGTCGTGAAAAATTGTCTTGTCTTACTCGGTGGAGTTGCTGCAAGTGATGAATTTTCAATATCATCAAACTTTAAAGTGCCGCAAAAGGCTTTCCCCGTCCTTTCTGATGCGATTGATTATCTGAATTTAACGCAATCTACTGGAGTTGTTGGTAAATAAACTTTATTTCTGTCCATATTACCTGTGCATGAGAAATATAGCAAATTTGTGGAAGTGAGATATTGCATTTTAATACTTATTACATTTGGGAATACTCTTATAGTGAGATCTGTCTATGGAATATATTCTAACCAATGAAGATGAAAATCATGCCGATTTCTAGATCAATCAGCGGACACTAATACCGCAGCTGGCATTATAATTCATATACACTGTAATGTACGTAATTATTTGGTTATTCCCGGATATTATACACTATGTCAAAAATAGCCTCTGGCTTTCTCAGGAATAAAAAAAACAAATTTCTAAGATATTAAGCTTTCGTATTCCTTCAACAGGGTATTCAATAGAATGCACAGATGTTTTACAGCCGTAAATCAATATTCAAAATTGTTACTTGGATAATTCGAACAGCTCATCAACTACAGACAAAGATAAGAAGAACATGCATGAACTATGAAATGAAGATACAAAGCTAACTATGGTAAGACAATTGAAGGCCGACCAGCGGCTTAAAAATTAACAAACAACTATATCTATAGTAAACAGTGAGTATCAATTTGTGGAATACAAGAAAGCATAATTCACAAAAAATATTAGAAAAGTATTAAAAGCTTATATAAAAGGAAATGCAAAAATGAATTTATCTCAAAAAAGTAATAATGTCTCGCCGCAGCAACCATTAATCAAATTATTCTCATTATGTATGAAAATGGCCTCTAAGGATTTTCTCTTGGCATTGTTGCGTTCACTCTTTAGGATCTTCCAAGATAGGCTATTTCAGATATTGGTGTTGTGTTCTTCAGCATGCTGAAAGAATTTTGATGAACTTGAGGTTGTATGCTCATTGAGTCTTGCCTTAATGGTACGAGATGTTTCACCTATATAACAATGCTTACAAATCAAACAAGCAATCTTATAAATAACAAATTTACTGTAACACTGTTCAATGCCCTCACCGGTCTTGCACGTCCAGCAATTTGCATCACAACGGGGCCATTCCTTAGTCCTTCTGAATCTCAGACCTAAATTTGGTTCAGTCTCAAAAATAATTCTGATTTTATCGCAAACTTATGTTCTCTTAGCAAGGTTGATTATTTCGCGGCGTTGCCTTTCTCCATAATAAGGTAATTTTAAGAAAGGTCTCGGTATGGTGTTGTTTTCATCATTTTTCTCTCCTGTATCTGTAAACCATTTTCGAATGACCTTCATAGGGTAACCGTTACTTCAAAATCTTTGGCTTAACCTTGTTTTACTATCATTGAAATGCTGTTGAGAGCAATTTCTTTTGACTCGATGGTGTTCACATAATAAAAGAGCTCTTTTACGGCTCGTTGGTACAAAAGAGTCATGTGTTAAACAAGTGCCACTATGTAAATCTTTCAATAAAAAATTAATTTAAATTTAAATTTGCTGAAGAATACAACACCAATATCTGAAATAGCTTATCTTGGAAGATCCTAAAGAGTGAACGCAACAATGCCAAGAGAAAATCCTTAGAGGCCATTTTCATACATAATGAGAATAATTTGATTAATGGTTGCTGCGGCGAGACATTATTACTTTTTTTGAGATAAATTCATTTTTGCATTTCCTTTTATATAAGTTTTTAATACTTTTCTAATATTTTTTGTGAATTACGCTTTCTTGTATTCCACAAATTGATACACAGTGTTTACTATAGATATAGTTGTTTGTTAATTTTTAAGCCGCTGGTCGGCCTTCAATTGTCTTACCATAGTTAGCTTTGTATCTTCATTTCATAGTTCATGCATGTTCTTCTTATCTTTGTCTGTAGTTGATGAGCTGTTCGAAATATCCAAGTAACAATTTTGAATATTGATTTACGGCTGTAAAACATATGTGCCATGGATTTCTATATAACGTAAAGTCTAGCAGACTCAACAATAGACAGCAATGTATCATTTGAATTTTACAAGAAAAGCGCAAAGAAGAATTTATTTCTTAATTATCATTCAAATATTTCAAGCTCAACAAAAGTCGCAATAATTAAGAATGAAAGGAGCAGAATATCAGAAAGATGTACTGATAATAACAAAAGGCAACATTATCTACAAAAGTTTGATGACGTTTTAAAATTGAATGATTATCCAACAAGGTTCATTAACAGAACGAAAGTTAACAACAACTCAAGACGGAGAAGACTTCAACCCTTAAGCAATGAGAGATGCTACCTGAGAATTCCTTTTATCTCTGACAACATCAATCATAAAATCAAAATAATTCTGAAATCTGAACATCTTAATGTTGGTCTGGCTCAAAAATCGCAAACAACATTGAGGTCGGCTTTGAGAACAAAAAACAGAACAATAAACAACTGCCAAATGACATCATGTCCACTGAAAGATAACAAGCTATGTTTTCAGAAAAATGTAGTGTACAAAGTCACGTGCCGTAAGTGTCAACAGTTTTACATTGGGAGCACAATCAGACAACTTCATGTACGGATAAAAGAACATATTACCAGAGGGAACTCTTCAATTTTTTAACATCTTCAGAAATGTGCAACAAACAATATCAAGACCGAGATTTTATCCTACGAGAGAGACAACACAAACATCCGTTTAATGGAAGCCCAACTCATCCAGAAATATTCACCGCATATAAACTCCAAACACATGACACATCATGGACATGATTAATCTCTAAGTGATTTTGCTTCTGTATTATTTTTAGACATTCTTTCATATTACTATTATTTTAGTCAGTAGAAGTCACTATTTGCTTCTTATATTTTAGGAAGGTCATTTTAATGTCTAGTGCACGTGAACTGAAGGTCACGTTTTACCTCTCTCATTTATGTACTGTGAATTGTTATCAAGGCGGCATTTGATGTGCCAGTTTGCGTGAACAGGACCGAAGCACCGGTCGAAACTTGTCGCTGAATTAAAGACGACTACACCGGTCAATCGTGGTTTTCCCTCCGTTGCTAGAAGAGTAAACTCCAAAGAAGAAAAAGAACAATACCGCCATTTTTTATACTTATAACTCAGGAACATTTGTGACCTTCATAATTCATTATATGTGCTGATACACCATTTATAATTCTATGATAGACTTTATCTCTATCTATGTGACTTTATCTCTATCTATGTGTTGTTTATGTCTAACATAATCCCTTCATGAATTTATACATATCCATGTCACCATGTAAGTTTGAATTGCAAAGCTTGTCTCCCTTTCAATACCCTGAAGCGGCCGAAGTAGGCGAAAATTTGGGATAATATTTACAAATCTATAATAATAGCAAGGCTTTTTCTCGCATTCATCACTATACTGTTTAAGCAGAATTTTAATCTATTTAAGACATGATCCGTTCAAGTTCATAACAGGCGCTGACAGGAAGGTCACAACAAAAGAAAATAAACCAATCAGCAATTGACAGAAGGTGCAAGTTCTCATCAAAAGAAAACAAATAATAATTACGGATCGAAAGAGAAATAACGGATGATGTAGAAATTCAGCCGTGTGGAAACCTCAACTTGTAAAAATGCAACAATTCTGTAAATAGAAACCTTGAGCATGATGTCTTTGAGTATGATATTCTCTTTCCATTGACTCCTCCTGCTCTTCATGCAGCTGTCTTGCTTGGTTTTCCACTGATATTGCTCTGATATTTCCCATCAATTCTCTCCGTCTCGGAGTGCATCGAGCTTGAGGGTATACGTCCACCCCAAATTTCCCGGCACGTGGAGGACCTGAAGTCGATCAGTGGCGACTGCACACATGTTTGCAGGAAATTGCTGGAATAATTGGTAGCCGAATTAATCTTATGATCACATTATTTCTGCAACAGACGTCTTAGGCCGAACACTTGTGTGCCAATGAATCTAATTCGAGCAGAACAAATGTGCTTTCGTGCAATATTATCAACTCCGGCTCGATAGTTCTACATCATATTAATGTTTTACATTCCTTCGTGTGCTTCTTTTCGTCCGATGTCTCTATCTTTTATCTCTTAGTGTTCTGAAGCATCGAATTTATTGTCACAATGTTATTTTCCCTTTTTTGCTGTAGCTGCTTTCAACTTTTCTGATGGTCATCTTTCGGCTTCTTTCCTCTTTCTCCTCTTGCTCTTTCAAACAAGCCTTGGAATGCCGCTTGTCCAACAAAACTGACATTTTTACGAAGACTATCTGTGATTGGCGACGTGTGGCAGAACTGATTTTCGGCAGTAAGGTCAACGCTCACACACTATATTGATCCAAAACAGATGTCTCGAGATTCGGACATTTTATTTTTATGGACTTAGCATCCTTTAAGCGAAAATTCCATAGCAGTCTATTTTTCAGGGCCAACTATGAAATTTTCTGCCTATCTGGTATAAAATGGGGTAAATTTTTCGCAGTATCCACGTCTTTAGAATGCGTTTTCAAATTTTCTGAATGGAAGGTAAGAGCCGTTTGTAAGATGAGAGTGCATTTATTTAGCATCACTCATCTCTTGATTTGATCTTTTCGGGTGATCTTCAAAACAACCAGCTGTTCGACGATACTTTGGACAACTTTGTGGCAATGTAACTGATAACGCACGTTTAAACACTGAGTTTTCTGCATCCATCAGGGCCGTTGCATCGATAGATAAATATCAAAAATACGAGTAAATCTTATGGGAAGCGTGGATGTCGAGCGCTTCAAATGACTCCAGTTGCGTTCAGAATTTCAATATTCATTTTCATTTCATATTCAGAATTCAAGAATTTGAATTTTATTTGTTTCATCTATACATTAATTGAAAAATTATTTGAAATCAAGTCGGTTATCACTCTTTTATAGAACTATCGGCAGCTTCTTAAACATGGCTTTGAAAATTTCGTATACGGTTACTACATCCACAGTAACTCAGTAGATGCTAAGAACTACTGCTGTAATTCGTCTTCTATTTTGCTGAACCTGTTACAAGATGTAAGACGCTTTGAATAATATGAAGCTTTAACTAAATGATAACATAATGAATTACATGCTATTTAGTTGCCATTACTTTGCCTTTTCCATCCTGTAGTATTTGTCTTTATTATTCACTAGTATTTATTCTATTAGACAACATAGGCTCATTTAAATGTTAGAATTACAAGGCTTCAATTTTTCGCAGGACCATGTCAATTTTTTTCGCAGCGAGTTCATTTTTTAACATTTTCGCAGCTGGCCCGACCACTGCTTCACATACAAAATTACGCAGCAGAGATTCTTCAGATGACTTGTGTTTAAGTCACAGGATACCATTTACTTTAGAATGAGCGAGATTTTTATGCACATGCTTCGTCCTCTGATAAATTTCATGCATAATATCAACATGACTCCGATCTTCGCAAAAATATTGGAAAAAATAATAATTGCATCTATAAAGCCCTGTCTCCTAAAACCTATGATGACAGCCAATATGGATTCCGACCTCACTAATCAACGCTAAGCGCTCATATCAGGCTACATGACTTGATAACAAAGGAGTTAGAAAAGCCCAATATCAACACGGTTGCTTTGATATCGTTAGACCTCAGTAAGGCATTCGATCGCTTGCCTCATTCAGCTCTCATCGATAGTCTACTATCGTCTAATGTACCAGCATCATTTGTGAAAATGTGCATTGGATTCCTGAGCAATCGCAGTCAACGAGTCGTCCTTCGTCACCAGGCTAGGAAAGAGCAGGATAGTCGGTGTTCGGTCAGGTGTGCCGCAAGGTTAAATCCTTTCTCCGTACCTATTCGCAATCCACCTCAGCTCATTGTCGCCATCTCTCCCGAATTCACACATCATAAAATTTGCTGACGATATTCTTTTTGCTCAATCTTTTACAGACCAATCTCATGTGGAAGCATCAATATATGCAGAAATTGAATGCACGAGACAATGGTGCACTCGGCATGGACTGCTCATTAATGAAGGCAAGACGAAAGTCATGATTATTCCAAAAGGCAAAGCGGAAATCCCCCTTCAAAATTACATCACTTGTGAAGATATGAAAATTCTCGGGGTCACATTCCAAACAAGTCTGAAATGGAATGCGCATATTGAACAAATAACCAAAAGAGCAAGCAGTCGTTTGTACGTCCTCCGCAGACTTCGACAATATCTGTCAAAGGAGCAGCTTATTTCGGTCTACAATGCCTTCATACGCAATGTGCTAGAATATAACTCTCTCTTATTTGTCGGTCTAAATCGGGCTATGCCCTCGGGGCAGTTAACCAGATAATTGTCCTCGTTATTTCAGCAAATCTAAAAAAATCCCCGTTTATCCATTACTTAATGCTAGAATTGGTAAATTGATATTTCAAATCATTTTTAGATAGAAATCTGAATTTTAAATCTATTCACATTTGCAAACATTCATAGACTTTCAAACTTTTCATGAATCAAAATCTATTGAGAGAGCAAACTTTCATAGACTTCAATAAAAGTCAATCAAAGATTTCTTCATCTCTCCATTATCTGTGACTAACAACGATCAAGAATTGCAATATTCATAGACTTCTCAAGAGTTAGTTACAATAGCATTATATCATGGATTTTGCTGGCAGAAATATCAGACAGTCTCGGCTGCTAACGCAGCCTCGTCTATGTCTGATATTACTGCCCTAAAAATCCATGATATAATGCTACATCATAATTCATCCTAGCATAAGATTTCTACATTCTCCCGGACAATATTGATCTTAGTTGCAATATTGTCCGGTAAATGCCATGCAATTCCTATGGAAGAAAAAAGCCCAATACATGTCTGCTACCACAGATGTTTCAGTGATTCATTAATTACATTGAATTAAGCATTGCTGTTGTAGGCTATAATGTAATTGCGTAAACGAATCGCAAGGCAAATTTCTCCATGACCAAAGAATGAGATCATCTGTCTTTTGTACGTCTCAGCAAAAGTTATAAGTGTTTCAACTTTTCTGAGACTTCCTTGTTATCAATATCCAACTGGATTGTGTATTCAGCGCTCATTCATTCCATACACTTGTACGCGGAATAGTATTTTGTGTTCATGTGTTTGTGTTGGTTGCACAAGTCAATTTAGTTCAATCTGAGCTAGTAATTCATTTGATGATATTTACGATACCTATGATACTCATGAATATGTTCATGTTTTGCTTCTTTCAAAAATCTGAATATACGATGTGATGAATCAGAAAGAAACATGATGAGGTATGTACAGGCTACTTTAACTTGATTGATGAAATTAGTTTAGAGCTATATCATGGTAGCCATGTTTTTTACTACCAAAATCGAGACACTAAATAGTGAGTAGTAGAGAAAACATGAAAAAAAACCGACTTGCATTTACATGTTTCTAAAGATGCGGAATGGTCAACTTAATGTCAATGCGTTGTTGAGTCACGATGCGCATAGAACTACTGTGAAAACAAGCAGGAATATTTTCATTGGGATTTCGTCGGTTGGTATACATTCCCACGGTGCATGCCGAATAATACTTGTGTTAAGTTGACAAAAGGACCGATATAAATTAATAGGCCTGAGATTTAAGTTCAAAGGAAATCAGTTGAGTAAAAATTTTCAAAATTATTCATTATGTAAAAAAAATCCATTAAACAGCCTACGTAAACAAGTTGATGACCTGCTTACGTGGAATATTTCACGAGCACCTGTAGGCTTATATATAAAATGTATATTTAGGAGGTCAATTAGCATTTATTGGGTCTTAAAATTAGTCAAAAAAGGAAGACCTACGAATATTTTGCACAAGGATGAAGTTGCGAGAAACCTTCAGGTCTGAGGCATGTCTCAGGACTGTTCAGACTGCGTGGAGTTAGTCGCGGCATAATTTTGATTGACGTTTGAAATCGACGACGGAAACTATAATCTTGCCGTTTGATTGGATGATTGCCTGAGTCTCACGTCTAAGCTCCCATGTGTGAACCCCACGTAGCTTAACCCTTTACCTCAATTTAAAATTTCTATGTGATCATCTCTACCATAGAATTTAAAGGTGCCTAGTGACATAGAGATTAGAAGATAAGGAATTCTATGGTCTCTCTTCTTGCTTCGCGGCTTCAGATTTCTAGATTTTCTTGCCTTCCAGAGGTCATAGAATACCTATAGTGCGTAATTGAGCTATGGTACAATGTGGAAAAAGGAAGGCAATCTTTATCTATGCATGTGAAAGACATTTTTGAAATCTCAATCAGCGTATATCTACATGTGCATTCATAGCATTGCTGCCTGCTTTTTTTCCTACATTGATGCACAGTTCATTTCAATTACGCACAATAGTATTAACATAGCTTTTTTCGGGCAACAATGTAGGACACTTTCAGGCGCTTACGCGCCCTCAAATGTCCTACATTGTTGCCCTCAAAAATCCATGTTAATGCTATATTGTCGGCTGGATTACATTGAAATTGCATTGAGTTGAAAGCTGCATTGTATTTCATTCTCGATGCCTCTGGCGGTCATAGAAATGACTGAAATGAGTTTGAAATGCATTATTGCCCGGCATTGGAGGGTATATAGTGCACCATAATCCACTGAACTACATTGAAACTGCATTATTGTCCGGAAGAAGCACTCAATGTCAAATCTATGTCACTGACGTTGTCACTCTATGTCCCGACGCTGACTGATTTCCAGAAATTCAAATCTTTATTACATTAACTCTAACTTGCCTGTTTGTTAAATTGTCATTCAATTTGTTCTTTGCCTAATAAATTGCTTATTATTATATTAACTCTATGTCAAATCTCCATAGAAATTATGCAATAATCAGAATTTCAGAAAAAAGCTTCTCAGATATCCATATTAAAAACATGAATTGTCACTTAAGAATCATTGCTTGCACATAGACTATGGCTTGCAGACATCGCCATAGACTTCATCTTAATTGGGTTGGAATACAAATAATATCCACTTCTATCGGACATAAATCCAAAATTCTTCGGACACTAACGTGTCCTCGGAATCTATGCATTTATGTCATCTAAAAGTGGATACTATTCCTATCAAATCAAGACACGACACGGCCAAAAAAATTCGAAGGATCCAGGAAACGGAAGATACCAAAGTTAAACAACTAGTGGAGAATCCTGTAAATTATTAGGTAATTAAAAGTCATGAACGAATGAATATAAATTAATACTAACAACATAGAGTAGGGACTGAAATACGTATAAAGGCTAGTCGACTCAACAGAAGACGGTAAGGGAAATAAATTAGTACTTATAAACGATTTTATTTTTATCATATAGTAACTGAAATAAGAGTTCGTCATGGACCTGACGAGAAGCTAACTTAAAGATAACAAAAGGTGGAAATATGAAACCTAAAAAACCAAAATTAAGTTTGCTATGTATGGAGTCATCAGGGAAGAATCATGTGTCTGCATGAAGCAAGGTTTCGGCCCCCGACCTCCAACCTATACCAGATGGCGGGGCCAGGCCGACCATATCGAATGTACGACATGGAAGGTCTCTCCAAGCCTGAGGAAATATAGCAAACCTAACCGAAAATAAAATTATATTATGACAAATAGCAGGACATCTATGATTGTTATAAGATATTTATCATAGATGTCCCTGCAAATGGTGACCGAAGAAATCTATGCTTTATCTGTTATAATGCATGACATTTTTCATAAAAGTCTGCACCAGGTTAATAATTTCCATCCAGGAAAATAATTACCTGCTTCGTGGAACTTATTAACCTGTGAACATAGAAAGTAGCAAGAAATGATATTTGGTAAGATAAAATTAAGTTTCCTTACAAAATTTACAAGTAGGCTACCTATCGTATGGAATCAAGAAAAAAGTAATGTATAAAAAACTAATCAATTGAAAAATAACGTGTGATTTCGATGTCAGAAATGTCAATGATCCTCGAATAAAGTAAAATAAAGTTGGTAGAAAGTATTAAATCCCAACTAAACATTTCGTCTTGTGTAGCCGTCACTTCCATGAATCAGACTTCAGTGCCACCTCGAAGGACATAGATCATTATCGCAGCAAAGAAGAAAATTTAAAAGAAAATGGAAAATGTAATCTAAAGGACAGTGCCATCAAAAGTCCTTAATCGGTCTGGATGCTTCTTGAAGCAACTCCAAGGCTGCGATCCGGTATGGCTACGTTTTCAAGTGGATGTCCTGGCAATAGAAACACATGCGGAAAATTTTATCGAGAGAGATCAAATATCTTAAATCAGGAAACCATTTAATCTGGGTTTGTATCTGTGATAGGCTATCTCAAAACGATCATGTATGGACTGTGGCGGTCATGAGTTGAAATCTTCCCTTCAGTGTTGTCGCATCACTGACTGTCGAAAAATCTGCGAATGTTCACATCTATCACAGAGAAATCCTTTCCAACAAGCACATCATCCAAAGCTGTCAAGCGGATGATTTTTGCTTAATCTCTGGATGACCAGCCAGTAATAGAAATTCGAGATCGTATTCAATTATTTAGCACTTGGGTCAGACCGCCAAAGTTGCTGGTGAAGCCGAAGTCAACGGACACAAGATCCACCTGTATGTAGCATTGACCATTGTAAGGGACAGCTTCGAGAGGAAAAGAGACGCCACCGAAACCCACACTATGAATGTCCTGAAATCAAAGGGAACAGAAAAAGGATCAAAAAAGAAAAGTTAACTATACGGATATCCTTCTTTGCATTTACTTTCATGAAAGCAAAGATAATGGACACAATTAGCATTCCCAACCGGAACAGCCACTTCTGAGGAGGTCTGAATAGATATGGAGCGATCCGACTTGTGATGGAAACTCTTCTGAGATCAATGACTTATGCTTGGAAAAGTACAGTCGGATTATCTTTAGAAGTGTTTTTTGGCTGAATGTGTCATTTGAGAGGATCAAATTATTTTATCCCCATGCGTCACCTTACAGAGAGAGAGAAAGGGAGGTGAAAACAAATTCTTTATTGACGTTTTCCGGATTTAGTCTCAGAAATGATGATGATAAACTATCATGTAGTCAACCAAAGACGATGAAATGTATGGCCTACAGCAGAATGTTTTCATGCAAACATTATGAATTCTCTGAAGCTGCAAAACTCTTGGATAAAATTAATCATGAGGGATCTTCTCTACCAAAAGGAATCTGTGCTTCAACTACACATTCCTTGCTAGAGGGTATCCTATGAGATCAAACTGAATAGTTGTCGAAGAAAATAGTCTCTTCACTTAAAACATGAAAGGGCAGTGCTCAGAATATCGATGAATATTTGATGACTCTTGATGATTTTTCCGATTACTTATTCGTAAAATCTCTTTGCCAGATGATAGATGTTGATATCTAAATCTGTTAGATGACCATAGCGCGTTCTATCAATACTCCGCTTATTTATTAAAGGAAAGAAGCATTTTCTTTTCTGAAGTCCATGATCAAAAAGAAATTAGCATCACCACCGATTTACAAATAAATTATAAATGTAAAGGAAACTGCTCGCATCCAGGGATCCACTACCGTTCAAGTGAGGCAGCAAATTCTCTTAGAGGCACTGAATCTATCGTACACCAGTGTGACAACAGCAAAAATTGTCAAATTTTGTGGACATTTGAATCGAATCCTACCTCGAGCATATGCTGAAGAGTGTTTGTAACTTTTGACTAACTTTCATTTAACTTTTAATGTTCATGATTGTTCAATAAAATATGATATTCAAAATTTATTGTTTTTCAGATCGAAGAAAAATGATGGATGCGGTATATAAGTCGATGATTAAGTAATAAAACGGCTCTTAAAGTTCTATAGGCTCAATAAGCTCAATTCTAGATAGAAAACAAACCATCAATATACTGCAGTAAATTTCAAAAATGTCAAGGATATAACCTTGATAATTTACATGTACATACATCACATATTTGACCACTGCGAAGGAATTGGGATCAATAGAAGGGATTGGCATTTGAATAGCCTACGCATCAAAAGCTTTCAGAAAAGAATACAGTTTGCTGTTATACACGTATTTCCATAAACTCCTTGTGAGTGAACTATGCATTCTTCATCATCTTATAAGTGCAAGCACATACTTGTATAACAAGGCTTTTGACGATGGACGTTAAAATACCCCCCATTAAATGCAATGTATGCATTGTCGTTCCTTTAAGAAAGAACTAAAATAGCACCTTTGTATGGTACAGTACGATGCTATCCTGTATGGTAATGATATCGATATATTATCAATTGTTGTATGTACGACGCACGTATAACTCCTCACAGTCGTGCTGTAAGTAAAGCCACGCATTTCATCAATTCACCATTATTATTGAACAATTGACTTGGTAATCTCTCTTATTCATTGCATTAATGAAGATCACAAACTACAGCATGACCCCTTTGCGTTAAATATCGAAAAAATGGTCAAATATTCAGATCTAATACGATCGAAAATATTTGAAAGCTATCTGCAAATCATGGATTCTTGATCGCAAAGAGAAATATCAATGCAAATATTGGAAAGTTGAATGCAAAATTTGATTTGTGAGATCAAAGTTTGGAAATTTCTATGCAAATGTTGGAAATATCAATGCAAAGAGTGGAAACTTGAACGGGAAAGAGTGTAGTACACTGGAATGGAAGTTTGATATCTTGCTTATGTAAAATCATAGACTAATATTAGGAAGTCTATGGTACAATAATGGCACATGGAAAAATCGATGGTTTGCAGATCAGATTCGATCTAAAACATTGCATCAGTCAAACCATTTGCCTAGCTGGTTGTGGAAGTTGTTGCCAGCAAATTACAGGATTTTCATAAAGAGAATTTTAAGTGAGATGGCAACATTGTTTCATGTGAAATAACCTACTATTGGATCGATTAATATACTGTGTCTATTGTAGCAGTCATTGACAGCAATTATACAATTTTTCAACACTGGGATGCGAATTAAAATTTGGTTGAGAGTCATAATTGAAAGTGGTCGGTGTACTGGTTGCAAGAATTCACAATAGAAATTCTTACTGTTGGAACATTTCGGAACATTCAAGCGGTTAAGAAACCTAGCGCTCTTCTGGAATAAACACATTGAAAGCTTCTTTACCTATGTGCAATAAGTTTCTTAGATAAGCAAATGTCGCTGAAACTTTTAAATTAATCATTGGATGACTTATGTGATATAGTGCGATGATATTTTGAAGCTGATATTCGAAAGTGTGCAAAGATTTTGAAAATTGTTCAAATGTGATGAACAGGGGAGCCCTTTAAAGTAAAATGAAAATTCGAAGTTCCCTTGTCCTCTGATTTCCAGCTGAAGCAATGCATGTTCTGTAAATCGACATTACAAGTTGCATATGTGTCTGATTATAATCTTGATATATTATAGGAGCGATGTTTCAAAATGATGAGCGTACAGAACGGTTTAAAGGATTTCTTTCTTTTCATTTTTTCGCCGCAGTATTTTGTAAATTCATTATTGCTTTTCTGCACATAATCTTTTGACAAGGGGCAACAATCCACATCAGAAATTGGCTTGATAAATGTAAATGCCAATGAGAAAACATGGAAACCAGCTCATACAATTTGCATTTTGCTCCAACTAAGTTCCCCGGCGTGTGACACAATATCCATGCAATTTACATTCTAGGACTTTCCATGATTAGAACAAGGGGGTCTAGATATCTACCCCCTTACAGGATATCTACCCCCTTAGATATACAGGAGGCAGATAGACACTTCCTGCGAGAAAGCTTCCTGTGGGGAAGGCCTGTTACAGAGGTAGGAGCATATCATGACACTGAATGAATTTGCAATATTTTCCACATTTTGCCGAATTTTTGTGTCGTCTATGAATTATTTGCTCTCTATCACTGCAATTGAATCGAATGTTAAGATTGGGAGATTTTTCATTCAAAACGTTCCACATTCGAAAAATTGCGAGCCAATGAATTCCAAAGTATTGGTCTTGCGTTTCAAAATTAGTGCAGCGACTACTCTTCCTGTGAATGCGGTGAAAACCAAAGGCAAATATTTTCGTTGAATGCCCGATGGAAAACATGCCGAAAAAGTCAAAGCTGATATTTCAAAAACGCATTTTTTATCAAGAAGTCTCGGTCTTGATCCTCTTGAGCACTCTTTCTTCTTCGTATTTTTCATCCTCGTGCAAATCGACGATGTCTTATCATGGACCTGCGATTTTTCGTTTACTAGTGTTGTTGTACAATCACTCAGTGACAGATCAAAACTCATCTAAGTCCAATGTGACGATAAGTTTGACGAAATTTGATGAATTTGGAAAAATTGGAAAATGTCGAGGAAAAGAATAGAAGTAAACTTTATTAGTATACTTATATTAGTATAGAGGTATACCTAAAACTGAAGTTCTACATCCTTTTGTTTTACTGCATTAGCAAGTTTGAAATATCACAAAGCACGTGGAAATAGTAGATATTTGAATATTGAGGTCTAAAATGTTTTTCTCATTCTCCAAATCCAATCTTCAGCGCAGTCTGTCTCATAATTGTCCACATATCAATGAAAGCTTGATTCATGAAAGCACGGTGATTTCATGGACATAATTTCAATTTGTAATTATAAGCGATTTCTTTCGTTTGGAGTCGACCAAACAATGTCCTAATGAAATGAAATAAACTTCATTAGTTTGAAGTTGAAGCCTTATCTCATATGCTTGACCGACTCCAAGAGAAAGAGGTCATTTATGAATGCAACCTGAAAATATTTCCATGAAATCAATCAATCAATCGCGATTATATTTCAAGAGGAGTTTCATCAGAATGATTTCAAGTCCTCAGAACAATGGTACAAAAATACAAAATATCGATAACATATTGGTGGAGTATGCACGATAAAGAGTCATTTGAGTAAATGAGACTTTAAAAGTCTTTTAAAAACACAAAGAGACTGCACTTCAGTCAAGTGGTCAGGTAGAGTGTTCCAGACTTTCGTCGCATAAACCGGGAAAGACCGACCGCCGAGTGTTGGATGCGTGTAGGATGGAACAAGTAACCTGTTGTGTTCGACAGAACGAAGACGCTGTGGACTTGGCTGTGAGGCGACATCTTTGAGCTCATCAGTAAGGTAGGGAGGAGCTCTCCCTGCAAGACTGGAGTGGACTAGCACAGTTGCTCGATAAGCAATGCGATCTGGCACATTGAGCCAATCCAATTCTTTAAGAAATGGTGAGACATGACTATGGTAACTACATTTGTAGATTAGGCGTACCGCTGTATGTAGCACTCGCTGTAGACGTTGAAGCAGGTTGGCGGGGAATCCAGCAAGGATTGAAATCGAGAAGTCACGGCGTGAGAGCACAAGAGCCTGGACAGTAGATGCAAACACTGGCCGAGGCAGTGATGACCGAACTGATCTTAGTTGTCTTAAAGATCCAAAGCAGGTGGACACAGTCTTTGAAACTTGTTTAGTGAAGGACAAGTTGCAGTCGAAGTAGACACCAAGATACTTCACCAAATTTGTTGGGTAGGTGGACGAGCTACCTACTTAAATTGGGGCGGTAGGTCTTTGATGATTGCGCTGTCTTGAAGAACACCACATCAACTGGGTCTTCTGGATGTTGAGTCGCAGTCGATTGAAACCCAACCATGAGATGACCTGGTCTATGCAGGATGACATTCGGTCAGACAGATTGCTTGCTGTATTAGGGAAACAATTGCCGTAGATCACAACATCGTCAGCGAACATGTGAATGTTGAGACCGAAGTTCTCGACGATTTCGACGAGGTCAGTCGTATAGAGGATGAAGCACAGGGGTCCTGAAACAGAGCCTTGTGGAAGACCGCAGTAAGTAGATGAGATGGGGAGGTTGGAGAATCATGGCGGATGGCAATAATGCGATCACTCAGATAAGACTGAAACCAGTTGAGAACAGTGTTCGTGATACCAAATGAGGATTCCAGTCTTTGCTTGTGGTCAGCGGTATCAAAAGCTGACGAGAGATCTAGGAATGAGAGTAGACATAGTGAGCCTCTGTCAATAGAGTTAAGGATGTCAGATTGGATCTTCAGCACACATGTCTCAGTCGAGTGAAATGAACGATATCCTGACTGGAATGTGGGAAATAGGTGTTGGGAGTCGATGTGGTTTCGTAGCTGTGTCGCGACGAGTCTTTCTGGCACTTTGGAGAGGAATGGGAGATCAGAAATGTGTCGATACGAAGCAATTTCACTTGTCGGTTGTACCTTTCTTCACAATGGGAGTGATGACGGCCTTTTTACATGGAGATGGAAAAAATCCACTTGACAACAAACTGTTGAAGAGCTTGGTGAAGAAAGGGGCAATGAGATCTATGCAAGCCTTCACGAAACAAGTCAACATTGGATCACAAACTGAGCTCTTATTGGGGAGTCGACAGATTGCTGTAACAATATCATACTCTTGCAGAAGAGTGAAATTGGATAGTGTTTCATCTATCAGACACGGAATAAAAGGTATTGGAGGACATCCCATGGTGGAAGCGTGAACGTCAGCAATCTTCGATACAAAATGCTGGTGGAATTGGGAAGCGGTTATAAGCCGAGAAGCTGGAGGCTGATGACGTCCCATTGTAATGTTAATTGACTGCCACAGATTCTGAGGTTTGTGTTTCTCAGAGCACAATTTGTTGTTCCAGAATGACAAACGTTTTCTCCGTAGAAGATCGCGATGTGAATGGAGACTTTCTTTCCATTCGGCGAAGGTCGAAATCACCGTGCTTTCATTTATTTGAGGACAATTACATTAAATGTTGGACAAGCTACGTTGAAGGTGGGAGTTGGAGAATAGGAAAAGTTTTCAAGACATCAACATAAACCCATGGATTGTGTTTGAGATAACTTCGTTACCAGTGGACCCCCTTGGCCTATCTACTATACTTCTACTGAAACAATTGAAATGAAATATCACATGTAGATTCATTGTCAAAAATGATAATTTTACATAAACATGACCGGTAAGCATCCTCAGCACAAAAAGTAAAATAGAAAAATATGGCTCCGAGGTCCACTAAACCAGCCTCATTAAGCGGATGAAATGTTCCTACTTTGTTATGAAACTTGTGTTGCAGATTTTACCAAATTAATCGAGCTCTGACCGACTGACCGCAAAAAACGAAGAGACCCTGAACAGAAATTAATGTAAAAAAAGCGCAATTATTAACATGTAGAAAATGCAAACACTTTACTTTAATTAGAAATATTGCTTTTTATTTCTATTTACAGCCATACACGGGAGGTTATGGCTTTTACTTAAACTTGCCAATAAATTAGGGAGTGCATCAAATCTGTTTTTTGCTATCTAACTATATTGCTGTTTTGCTTAATACAAATACTCCCTATATCAGGAAGTGAATGCTATAGAGCTCTATTGGACTGTAACTTATATTTTGCGTCTATTGGCCCATAGATAGACAACTTTAGACAACAAAACTTATGAGCATTCTACGTAGGATAAATTTAACAACAGCGAGACGTCGGCAATATGTCAAGCATAAGCGAGGATTCCAATCCTTTGATTTTGCGGTACATCAATACTATGCCATCAAATGTACTTCTATAATGCTACCTGCGCTGAAAATGCTAGTGATATGCGGATACATTCCACCGAATCTGAAATCTCATGAGCAAGGTGAAAATTGCACATTGTTTTGCAATGATGGACAATTTTTAACCTGTCATGATAATTACAAAGTCTTACCACAGGATGATTCATTTTTTAATTATTGGAACAACGTTCCATATATCTGATGAAGATAACTGAAAACCAAATTTTCTCCACGAGCGCTTTCAGCCAGCACCGCGCAGGCCATGATCAAGCGAATAAGATCTGTATTTGCTTACCGTGATCAACACTAATCACATGCAGATCAATACTACGCATGCTAAAAATTACGCTCGAAAGTATGCAATAAAGGAATTTGAATATATTTCTGCCTTTTGAAATTGGTGGTCCGCGAGCCGTCTCGCTGGTCGCTACTTGTGGCCCTCTATCCCAACTTGGCTGCCATCCACTCGTATAGACTATAAAATATAAACTTTCCTCATCTAAGAATTCACTCTAAGTAATATCTGGATCTAATGTCTAAGTACGGATATTGTACGTAGGATCAATGACGTTATCATATTGTACAAACACCATTGTCGAATAGTTATCAATGACGATTGATGCTCAATTAACAACAATGAGATTAAATACACGATAGATCAGATTGCCATGCAAAAGATGTGCGGCTGTTGGGATTCGAACCTACGACCAAGGTTAACTAGACCTGTGCTCTAACCAACTGAGCTACGAGCCACTTACGCGACTCTGTCAATTGGCAGGATCAAACCCCCCTCAAGTAAGGATCACAAGAATCCATTGTGATGTTTACAAATAGCTCCGGTATGACGACTATGATGTCACTTGTTAATTGACAAAGTGACCATATGAATGCAAATTATACATTGCACATACATGACAAAATTTTGCATTAAGTCATTTAAGCGTGTGTGTCTTTGACGTCAGTGTAAGTGCCATTTCAACGATTTTATAAAAGTCATGTAGTCCATTCAGTTGACTGTATTGACTTGATTGTTGATCAGTTGACTATGTTGACTTGATTGTAATTCTGCGAGTGTTGATGATTTTACGGTCGATATTTTGAAGTGTACGTACGACAGTGTTGAATGTGCGTTGTGGGAAGTGAGGTTGATTCAGGCTAGGTCTCCGAGCCTTAATCGACGACATGAATTGCCGCTTGGCTGACACATTTTAGTTGCGCCGCATAGAGTTGTTCTCTTCATTTTGTATAAATACGTTTTTCATCTCTTCTGTAAATTCCATTATTCTTGCGTTGATAAAGGGTCTGGACCCGAAACGTCCGCTGAAGAAATCAGATATTTTTACTTTTTATTTTGAGGCACAAAAACAGGGAGCAAACTTCCATTTTCATTATTGAAAACCTTCCATTTCAGTTGACTGTAGCCTGCAACACAATACGTAAAATATTTTGTAAACTTTTTATTCAAAGACATGGAAGTAATGACAACAAATAATGCTACGAGTTTGTATTATTTGTCATAAAGCATCAATTAGTACTTCGAGGCTAATTGTTTGGAATATTTGTCCAATATGTGCTAAGTATGCAGTTACCGTTAAGGATACAGTACGTGTAACCGCGAGCCATAACATTAAAAGTATCGTATATACCCGTATGCAAAGCATCATACATATAAAGTATCGTCACAAGTTATTCAGTTATGCATGGCCGGATTTCCAAATGTACAGCTTGCACATGTACACAAGCAACAACACGAGCATCAATTAACTAAGGCTACACAAATAGGAAAATTACCTAATTGAATATCAGAATAATTGATTAAAAAGCCACAAACTGCAATTTTTTGCTGTTTAGTTTCCAATATTTCGGCTTCACAGCCTGCGTCAGTGATACAAAAGGGAGAGAAAAGCTAGGAAGACATGGAAATAAAAAATTCAAAAGGCAATGTATTCAGTGATTACATTACGATTAGCCATCTATGCTCAAATTCGAATAGTTGTATTATTTGCCATTGATTGAAGCGATTTACACAGGTGTGCGTTAGGTATTGATCGTATGCAAAGATATTTAATATTATAAAGTGCTAGATAGGAAGTAGACGTATTTTTGCCGTGTGCAACGAAACCAGTGAAAATCAGCTGATATTGCATGAATTTGAAAATATTTGTAAGCGAACAACACATATTCCTTTTCATTGCCTCTTTTTAGTAATTTCAGAACTAAAACGCATTTTAATAATAAATCAAGACATTTTTTTATGTCTAAAAGCAACGTCCAAATTGCAAGAATGGGGTCTAATAGTCCAACATTTCACTTTTTCAGATGTTTTGCAAAACTCAGTTGTAAATAAGAGCACTGCTGAAACAATGCTTTCAATTAGACTTTATTGCATTATTTTATGACAGTTGATAATTAGATCTGAAGAGCCGGTGTTATATAGGAGTAATACAAACCATTTGTTTCATTTTTAGATGAAAGCAGAGTAAAGTTCACCTGCAATTCACGAGATACATGACTAAATGACTTTTCTGAATTGAAAAATGAACCACGTCTTTGCTTGTGATCATGCAGCCAGATTGTTTCTTTGTAATAAGTCCGGTACCTGGCTATGGTTGTGCACGTATATCGTTGCTGTGCCCACGTGCACCGGCCCCGGCCACGCCAGACGCGATTGCCAAGCTTGGCAATAAACTAGCGTGTATATATAATTTTGTGGTAAGAAATTACATGATACAACAGAAAAAAATAAATATGAACTATCAGAAAATTTGATATAAAATTGGCTTAAGCAAATAAGAACAAACAACATGTACCAATATGTATGTTATACGATGCACATTGACAACATCTTTGACATCGACAGACATCCGATGATCGATTCCAGTTGGCCCTAAAATGCCCTCTGCTAATTATTTGCAATACATAGATCCATATTGTATTTTTCAGCTTGGTGAATAACTCGAAGAGCGCTGTTGACATGAGTGAGCCCTATTAATAGTCGATTCCTCATTGTAATATTCGGATTCTCACTGAAATTGTTTGTGTCATGAATCCTACAGAGTGAGTTTAGTGTTTATCAAATTGTACCCCATCAGTCTTCTTTGGAATATTTTTCCTCCACTTGGATTGATAGTATTGCATTCTCGACAAAGACAAAATTTTCGCTTAACGTTTCATCCCATTTGCAGTCTCCCTTCACTCACCCCTACCAATGCACGCTCACTCCTCCACAAGATGGACCATCTTAAGTTGTTTGTTGAAACCAAAAAACCCAGACTTAATTTGCATAACCGAGACTTGGCTGAGTGCCTCTATTGATTCGTCCCTGGTTTCCATACCTGAGTATACGTGCGTTCGATGTGATCGCCTGCATCGGAAAGGTGGTGGTACAGCAATATTTATAAATTCAAGCATCAACTTCACCGAAATTTCTACAAACGTGAACATCGCAGACTTCGAATACAATGTCATAGATGTCTCAACGTTGAGACTTCTGGTAATTTGCATGTATGTGCCCCTCACTTTCCTGCCAAAATTTTGATCGAAATTAAGGAAGTAATAATTGACATCGTTGACTCATTTCTGACACTTAATCCAAATTACAACGTCATGATTGCAGGTGACTTAAACTCCTTGATGTCGTAAAAGTATGCAATGATCTCTCTATATTTGACTTACTGTACCAGCCAATGCGTGGAAACTACATCTTGGATCACACTTTGATATCTACTGAACTATCTCTTGTCTACACTCTAAACCAGCACCTCCTAAATCACACACTTCACCCGGACACTAAAAAAAACAAAAAAAAAAAAAAAAAAAGCAAAGTTTTAGGTAGAGCTACGCACTAGTTTATTGTTCTCTATGTAGTTGTCAGTTTTCTTTTCACGCAACCTCCTAAAATTCTAGTGTGTCGCGCTTTAGGATGCAGATTTCTTCGATTTTAGGAGGTGACAGTTTACAGTGTACGATTCTAATAATGTGACATTTGATGCTCCATTGGGTAATTTGGACCATATAATCATAACAGCGTCTCCCAAAAGGCAGTACAACATTCCAAAAGTTATTACTTATCACACAGTATACGACTTTCGCCATTCGAACCTAAAGGCACTGCACTCTTCATCGAGTCGTATGAATTGGTGTACTTTGTAGAACTTCTCAACTGTTGATGAACAATGGGAATACTTTCTTGCTATCCAAATAGGAAAAATGAATGAAGATATTCCAACGAAAATTGTACCACTAACCAATTCTGGCAAAGAGTGGATGACACCACTTACCAAAAGCTTAATTGATGAACGATGGGCTGCATACCGTACTAAAAATTGGAAGCTTTTCAATCACCTCAAAGCTAAGACTAGACAAGAAATCTTGAAGGCAAAGAAAATGTGGGCAAACAAACTCAAAAGTTCAACAAAAGGACTATGGGGTCTAGTTAAACAGGAGCAGGGTCAAAGAATAACAACGGGATTTCTCAACTGACAAATAAATATGGCTCAATAACAAATCTAATGACAGTTGTGACAGATGTGTTGATACATCGTGTCAAAGTGAAGAGTTTCAGCTTGCGGACTATGACTGGTCATTGTGTGTTGAGGAACACACCGTATTTAGTCTTCTCACACGATTATCAGTCAAGAAAGCTCCTGGACCTGAAGGTATTCCACCAAGGATTTACAAGGAGATGTCTGAAATATTAACAAAGGCATTGTCAATCATTTTTAATAAGTCACTCGGAGAAGAGGTGGTTCCCAAACAGTGGAAACATGGTACAATTATCCCTGTGCCCAAGACCAATCCACCCGATGTATCAAAATTACGTTACTTGACTCTCCTCTCTGTACCAGCAAAAATTCTATAGGCCATAGTCATTAACAATGCATGACATCTTTTGATGAAGACTTATGGAGATGGCCAACATGGATTCCGTCGCCAACATTCGACGACAACGGCGTTAATAGACATTGTAGATAGCGTGAGTCTGATGATCGATGACAAGATGAATTTCGGAGCTGCTCCCCTCAGTTTTGATCTTACGCGTGCATTTGATCTTGTGAACCACAGTTTACTTATCAACCGTCTGAGAGCTAATGATTTCCCTTGTGGGCTACTGACGTGGATCCAGAACTACTTTAAAGAGCGTACTGGCAGAATAAGAATTGGATCAGAATTATCAGGACTCATTCAAACGAATACTGGGGTTCCACAAGGTTCCGTACTCGCTCCTGCTCTGTTTTGTGCTTTCATTGGTGATTTCTCCCCTACAACTCCTGATATACGGTGCATCAAATATGCTGATGATGTGAATATGATTATTCCCTTACTTTCAGATGACGAAAAGAAGATACAGCGGAGGATTCAAGTAGAATTAGATCACATTTCGTCTTGGTGAAACGATAATCGACTCATTTTGAACATGAAAAAATCAAAAATGCTTTTGTTCACCAATCGTGAGTTCATTCTGCCATTGCCAACTCCTCTCCCACAAGTTAGAGAAATTTGCATACTCGGAGTCATTGGACTGGAAAGCACATGTAAATATGATTAGTAATAAAGTCAACAAACGCTTCCACATTCTACGCCGTCTGAAGAGTCTTGTTTCGGCTAAAGAACTTCATCTTATCTACGCTTCTGTATTGAGATCACTAATTGAATACGCCTCTCCGGTCTTCGTTGGTATCAACAAAAATCTGTCAAAGCAGCTACAAAAATTAGATAACAGAGCACATCGCATGATATTCAACATCTATTACGGAAGTGGAAATCGAAGAACCTGCAATTGCTGTAAAAACGAAATTGCCATCCGTCAAGATCTTCTGAGTAAGTCGCCTTTCACCAAGATCTCTAAAACAAATAGTCACTGTCTTCACTCGCGGATTCCACTGAAGCTACGAAGCCAATATACGATGAACCTGTGTCGTACTCTAAAGAGAAAGAAGACTTTCTTTCCTTTCACTACATCTCTCCTTAACGCCGAGCTGCGTAGACAAATACGTGTATCTTATTAATTTATGTAGAGATGACTTTATATTTCTTCGATTATCATTTTTGAAAAATATACGCTTATTATTATTAAATTGCTGTATTACCGCTCTCAACAACTTTTTTCAGAGAAACTGCTGAATGAATATTCTTGAAACTTGTTATATAATATCAGTGAATTATGCATTATATCATATGCCATTTCTAAGGCTTTTTGTCGCATCGCACATCGCTCAGCCGACAAAAAAGTAATTTCGCTCCATTGCCGTAATGCTTTTTTGCCACGATAAGGACCGTAATAAAATGCGTTCAAATTTAGGCATCTATTTCTCATCTAGCCCTTTTAAACAATTAAATATCTTTGATTGTATGTTTTGACGATTTGAATTGAAATAGAAAGAATGAATATTTAGACTCATTTCACTACACTTCACGATGTCATTAACTGTCATTGTCGCATCAATGGCAGCGTTAAACTTTGTACATCTGTCCAAAGGAGGTGGCCTTCTTTGCATGATGCCAAACCATCACCATCGGACAGGCAATTAGAGTGTTTTGGGGAATTCAAAGACACTGGAGACCGAAGTGATCAACCATCTTTTAATGAGAGTGATGACATGATCAAACACTTAGTAATCATCCTTCAATTTCACCTCGCTCTTCCTCCAGTCAGTTGAACAAGCCATATTCTACCATTCGAGATCACAATTTTTTTCGATATGAAAATTCCAATCAAGATTTGCAGAAATAGTCTCGTCGAGAGGCTTGATATGATTTTGAGTATGAACATCATGATGCTCCCACTTCGTAAACTCCAAGTCATGTCTTCGGTGCACAAAGACATCTGTTTTGGATTCCGAGATCGTCTTCCTGACTCGCACGCTAATGAAGAGTGGCTATCCTTCTTGGTTCTTGAACCTACATAGCCAAACAAAGGTTCAAAGAAAAGTCCTAACAGCTGAAAGGAAGGTTATTAAGTACGATCTACAATATACTGGAGAAGCAGCTTGTGTGGAGACCGACATCATACGATGCGTCATTCATAGAGCGTATACCCATACGTAGATCCTCGTCCTTGGCTTCGAGCCGTCCAAGTAGCCCCGTCATCTCCCAAAGACCCTATTCCGACTGCTCAAAGAAGCAATGTTGTCTATTCTTAGCGTGCCTTATGTAGGCAGAACGGAGAGGCCTCTGGAGAAACGGATGAAGGAGCATATATGTCTAAATGGTGTCAAGATGGCAACAGCGCTCAAGAGTGAAGGCATCCTCCGCAATCACACAGCAGCTATCATGTAACTAAGGTTCAAGAGACTCATTCCGCATTATTCAACAGTGTCGCACAAGTTTTCAACTGAAGATAACCGAAGCTGAGTGTATACGTCTGAACCTGCATGACTGTTAACCGATTCCGCGTTAATTTCTTATTTTTCTCTTTTTCTGGTATAAACCTACTACTCTTCTCTTGTTGTATTTTACGTTTTCTTACTATATATCAGTTTAGTGCATGCCCACTATAGCCTGAGTGTGACCTGTCCTGTGATTACTTATCAGTATCAAGCTTTTACCATTGTAATCCATTCTGTCGTTTGGCATCAGACGGTGTGAATTCAGGCTCAATAAACATTCAGTATGAACTTATTTACCGTCTGGTGCATACAAAGAGAATTATGCATATGTCGACAATCGACAAATTCATTCTAGAGTTTATTGTATAGTCAGTTTAAATAGAATTGCAACATTATATGAGTATGATGGCATAATGTTATTCTTTATTATATATATATATATATATATATATACATAAATATAATATATACATAAATATAATATATAATAATTTAAATATGATGTTTAATTTATATAATGATATAATATATAATATAATGATCATATAAATAGTGATCTTTAACTTTATAATATATATAATATATATGTAAATCAATATTCAAAGTGGCTTACAAAACCGCGCAATATTCCTGAAAGTTGCGCTGATAAAGAAGTTTAGGTCTTGTTGGGAATGATGTTCAAAGACTCAGCTATTGGAAGAAGGCCACATTAAAAAGTTACTTGAAAAATGTAATAAGTCAATTCATTACTGAATTTACGGCTGCTTTTGCTCGAGGATTCTGATTGCAATGAACACTGCGAAGTATTCATATTTGGCTTGACGGCAGTGGGGGGGGGGGAGGGCAAGTCGATGCTGATTAAGCACTAATCCGAAGACAATTATCTACTTATACATTTAATTTTAGGCAGTTTTTAATCTCAAATAGAGTCTCCGTAGTCGTATACTCTTCTAACATAAATGAATTTTGAAAGAATCATGTGTTCGCTATCCTATCTGTCGTAAAATTATTCCACATTTTGAAGGAATCATCACGCGCATTGTTGCTCAATCTTTTTCATACATGTACAAAATATACTATCAGGGTACGAATATTTGTATACACGCAATTACCTGCTAGAAGATCAATTTGGATAGAAATTCATAAAAATTCGCATTGCTGCGCTTCATCGGGAAATCTTGCTTATCCGGAGTACCGGTAAATCTACCATATGCTACATAGAAATCGAGAAATCGAATGATGTCTAACAGTCTAGGGTTGAGCAGCTGCCACTCTTAATTAATCGGCGTCTCGCTGACTACTCTTTTGACTGCACCGGCCCCGGACGACCCGGTTTGATCACGCCGGCCTCCAAAAACCCTTTCGATTCCATTCCTGGACGTGTGTCCAAGCTCTTAATTTGGTGGTGCAAAATCGAAGCAAATGCTATACATGCGCAATACGTTATCGATTAGAAGTGTGGGACAATGATGGAGAATTGAAATACAAAAACACATGCTGAAAATACGCATTGTGCGATCGACCAGAACAATGTAAATATTGCATACGGTAACGCAAAAGATTGACCCTCAGAGACATGAGGGGTGGGGATGGACCCCGGAGCCATATTTCTTTATTTCACTTTTTATGCTGAGGATATATCAACCCCTCATGCCCATGTAAAATCATCATTTTTGACAATGATTCTGCATGTATTATTTCACTTCAATTGAATCAGTAGAAGTATGGTAGAGGCTAAGTGGGTCCACTGGACCCCCCCTCAGGTCTCAGAGGGTGTAGAAATTCCCACCAAAAAAATTTACGATCAGATGAAAAATGATTTTGTGCATGTCTACGATGTAGTATAATGAGTGAAATTCATTTGTTCAATGTTAACATCATGTTCATACATGTGCGTTATGCTTGAAGATCGCAAGATGTGAATATTTTGCTTTCGCACATGATCGTGCATGACTGGTTGACCTACATGAGCAACTCAGGATAAATCAATGTTCAAAATGAAAGAAATCATTATATTCACAGTTGAACACTAAAAGTAGACTGTTGGCATAGCTTTCACAGCAGTAATTGATAAGTTTGAGATCTCTACAGCTGTTTTGAGGGTCTTAAAATGCAGCAATTGCGGCTCAGTTTAGGCCTTTTTCCGATCGGTATGGATGAATTTGAAAAATGGCCAAATGTAAAGGTTATGCTGCATGGCATAAATCAATTTCACTAGAATCAACTATCTGGGGTTACATGGTGAAAGCAGCCATCATAAAGCCGACTCCTAGTGCAGCTGATACTGTGCTAAATATTGTTGACTTGTAAAACACCACATTTTCGCATGTGTTTACTGAGACGGCTGAAAGACACTCAAAGGATTAGTTATATCAACTTGCTACACGCAAACATCATTGTTTTATTTAAAATCAGCTTCCTAATGATTTGATATCGATTTAAACAGGTAAACTAAGAATTTGTAAAAGGGGTCCACTGGAGGGTGTGAAAAAGCTCAGGTCTCTGAGGGTTAACTACGTCGCAGACAAAAAGAAACTGTAAAGTTCCGTCCATATACTCGTAGTCCGGCAGCCAGGAAGAGCTTCTGTAGGGAACGAGGACAAAAATGAGACTTTCACAGAATGATGCACAACCTATGCCTACTACGAATCCGCGCGTCTGCCGAGTTCCAGTGAGTTCCTCTTCTTTTCAGACAGCATCAAAGAAATCACATGTAATTCCAATGGGAAGTAGATTACAGCTTCTGGTTAAAATGAATTTTTCTATGTTTTTTCTGATTATGTGACAAATGCTAAGCCCAGAGTCATAGTATTTGACATGGAATGTCTTCAGGCCATTTCCTAGCATGTTCACGCACCACTGTCTATGAAGCTTAACACTATTTTTGCAAAGCTTCCTACTGTCGGCAAGTAACAACATGCTGGGTCATCTTAGCCACATTGAAGCACATTCTCGCATGCATCGCCGATCAGAAGGAAGCAAGCACGTAATAGGAAATGACCTGAAGACATTCTATGTCAAAAATTATGACTCTAGGCTTGGAATTTTTCACTTAATCAGAGAAATTTTCATTTTAATCAAAAACTGCAGTCAGTGTCCGTTGATTAATTTGTGTTTTTCTTTGATCTTGTCTGACAAGAGGAGGAACCAGTTGGAACTCGCCAGACGGAAAGATTCGTAGTAGGCACAAGGTGTACATCATTCATGATGTACTGTGTCTCATTTTCGGCCTCGTTCCGTGCAGAAACTCGTTTTGGCTAATACATTCAAAAGTAATTGTTCACCTCGAGCCGTAGTAGTTTTAGTGCCTCCATAGACACTTCATGTACGGAGTCAGAAGTTTCTGTGAAAACATCATTATTTTTCCTTTCCATGCGAAATCTTAGACTTAAGTGTGTTCTCTTAATTAACACAAAGGGCAGTTCAATACGTTTCAATCAAAGATTGAGATTGATTTTCGATTTGAATTGAGGAATCTTCCATATATGGAAATTATCAGCAATGTTGACTTCCATTCAATTATCTGAAGGATCTGTGCAAGTTGAGAAGCAGTTTCTCAATAAAATATGAAATGTGAAAAACCAGTTTACAAATTCTCTCCCAAGGCTACGGAGTTGTGGTTGGGCAGATAATTCCCTCGACAACGGAAGAAAGCAGAATCAAACATGCATGGCTGGATCGATTTCAAAAAGGTATTTCATTTTGCTATCGAATTCGAGCATTTTGCTGAAGAAGTGAATGTGAGGTCGAAGTGATGAACCTTTCATAATGATTAGAATGAAATTGATTTTAAGTTTTAATTCACTTCACGTCCCTTTAAAAGTTGGGTCGGCTAGCCGTTATATGAATCGCGTTTCCTACACTGTAGGGAACCATAACTCTATGTTATAAGTATTAACTTATATTCATACGCTCTTGACTTTAAGTGATCTAATCATTTGCACGATTTTCCACTGGGCAGTTGTTTCAACTTTAGTTTCTTCTGTTTCCTGAATTCTTCAAATTTTTTTAACCGTGTCGTGTTTTAATTTAATTAACACATGTACCATGTAAATAGAATAATCAAATATTGAGTTTTATCCTAAGTTGAAAAATGGAAACAGACCCGAATAGCTGCCATTTCATCCAATATCAGGAATAGTCAGCAGGCTTAGTTCACATATCTCAACATCGACATAGCTCCCTATTAAAGTTGCAGTCATGCCCGGGTAAATTTGTGATTTGCAATTAGCAAGTTAATGAAATTTCATTAAACATCACCTTGAACTCACTACTGGCAAATCGCCTAAGTTAGTGCGTGTGAAATAATTAATAAATGCTGCTCTTTTGCAAACACAATGTAAATAGAATAGTTAAATATTGAGTTGCATCCTCAGTTGAAAAATATGATGATTCCTGACAGTGGATGAAATGGCAGTTAAAAAGTGTCACCATTCATTATGTTTCATTTAAATTCGATAGCTTCTCGTGGTAGCTGTGCACAGCTTTCCGTCTCAAAATCAGACGCTCAACCTCAGAGTGAACAGTTTTGCAGCACGTGCTTGAATCACAATTGTTTTGTTCGAACGATTAGACACAGCGATCAGACGGAGCGAAAGAGACTTGTGTGCGTGTGAGGCAGCAAGCGCACGCGTCCACACCAATATTGGCTTTCCCGATAGACATAATGCTTTGTCTTCTCCAATTTTTACAATGAAATTCTCCATTATTCTTGATCGAGGCTCAGTACCTAATTATAGAAGGGGAAGCGCAACCCAATTGTTCCTGTCCTCGTTTCTCGTCGGAGAGGCCTCTACGTCAACAATAGCAGCTGACTGACGTTCAGAAAAGACTCGCCAATGAGTGCAGAGTAATGCATCTGACTCGAACACCCAGATTCCGTAGAATTCCATAATTTGTTTTTACGTGATTGATGTGACGCTATATGCTTAGTACTGTAGATGAGCTCATAACCACACCTTTCGTTCTACGGGAATATACTGAAAAGATGACAGTCTTTAAGTAAGGTAGGCCAAAACCTGATATAAAAATTGAAAGTACTGACAGAGAAAGAAATAAGAAATACACAAGACATTTTTAATGCATCAAAGTTTAAACACATGAGTGTCTGCAAGAAACGCAAGAAACTGTTTCCCTTCCTCCTTTTTTCACGAGAAAATGTGGTCTGGACAGAGAGAGAGAGAGAGAATATAGCAATCTCAGCTCCTTGAGTAAAGCGGTTAGGCGACATGAGCAGTCAACTTCTCATGTGCAAATTCACATGGCATTAAAAATGTTCGGGACATGAAAATTAATGCCGTAACACAAAAAAGTCTGGTATAGAAATAGTATTCCAATGACGAGCGAAGCCCTATGGTCTGGGAGCACGCGACGCCACTGTATGGTTGCGTCATCTCGGTAGAATATAAAATGGCTAAATTTTGACTTTTTTAAAACTGCTCAAGTAATTTTTTGAACCACGGGAACGTAATTTCCATAAAAAACTGAATTCTTTCATATAAAAAATTTTCACTGAATGCAGACACTTTTTTTGAGTTGACAGTCTTGCGCTTACTCTATGCCTTTGAGATTGTCACATTAATGTGATTTGCAAAAATATCCAATGAATCAGTGGAGACAAGTGTGCCCAAATTTTTCGCATTTATGTCTATTTTTTAACCTTATTTTACAACTAGGGGCCTCTTGGAGCACTGGGCATTTTTTTGAAATTGCCTACATGGCGGTAGTAGTTGCGACTCTACAGCTTTACAATGTAATTTTTGATCAGTGGCGGCTCTATGCTTTTCTATTAGGTTATGTCAATTAGATTTTTTGCTATCGAGCGGAAATTTCAAGTGTTAAAAAAGAGATATAAGGTTTTTGAACCCTGCATACATTCTCAAAGAGTAAAGTTTGTAACTTAATATGCTGGCACCGATTCGATGAATAAAACTTCAATCTCATTACATATTTGCATTCAGGTCTCTACTCTCGACTCCCCTCACTATACAGAAGTCTTTACTAAACCATTGAGACTCGAGACATATCAGTACGCCGACAATCATCAGCTTGCCGTCCAATCAGCTGTTAGTCGGTTGAAAATAACTTAAGAGGGAGCTATACGTTGGTCCATGGCATCAGAGATGAAGTATGATACTCGTCACCTGCAGTTTTCGCTATTTGTATCAGTTTGAAATGGATTGGTCAATGACTAGAGAGGCATGCTTGAACTGACTTGCATTCCCCTGTTTTATGAAATCAGCAAGCTATTTAATAAATCCTAATTCAGCATAACGTTAGCATCATAATAAAATGATCAGAGATTAGTATTTGAAAGCAATGAAAGTTTGAGATTGCCGCCGTAACGGTAATAGCCTAGACTATAAAGTTTCACAATGTAATTTTGAATAACTCAATGTAGTTCTGATAAGCAAGTCAATTTTTATCAGATTTGGACTATGGGAACATTAGACCTTCCATAGACATTGTGTGTGACCTTTTGACCACATTTTAACCGCATCTTTTGGGGAGAGCATTGAGCAGCATTGTTCATTTGCCACCGAAAGAAGAGGCGATTCTAATGGCACCACTGCCAGCTTCGTACGATACATAGAACGCCCTCAAATTGCATTTGAAAATAAATTTCCAAAAAATTTTAATTTTGAAAATTATTTTTTTATTAGACCTAAACATTTTACCTTCAAAAAAAACCCTTTTTAAAATCGAAATTTTTGCATATTTCTTGCAAATGAGCATCTTAATCAAATCAAATTATTTATAGACCATTGACAAAGTACAAATGAAGATCGACAAATGGCATGTTCTTTTGTCCGCAAGTGTATGCAAATAGCACTTGTTACATGAATAATAGGAAAAATGATGGTTTAACGTCACTACTTCCCCTACCTGGAGGTTTGGAAGGCGCTGACACAGCGTTGTGATCATTTTAGTCCAGATGCCATCCATGCCTGACGACTTCCAATGACACTTTTGGGTCTCGACCTCTGGACCAATAGATCACTAAGCCAAGCTAACCACTGTGCCACGGAGACCACATGTCTGAGCATTGTGCAATACTGTATATCATAGACCCCTAGATATATAGATCTATATAGATATACAAGGTGTTTCAAAAGTAGGCTAACAGTTGATTTTGCCCTAGGAAATCTATGTTGACCGTTCTATTGGCGATTTACACCTGAATCAGTCGATGGATATCCATGATCAGTCCAACATGAGCCATAGACTTCGAAGTAATTGCTACTATCATTTAGAAGTCTATGCAGTAGCATTCCATTGGCAAAGGAATTTTGAAATCTATCATGGACAAGATATAGCACCAATCTGACATTACGTACATGGATATGTTCAATTAATTTGATTTGAATCAAACACTGTTAGTTTGACTTGAAGTGAATTAAACAAGCTTGAAGCTTTTTTGAATTTGCTGCTTCTGTCATGTCAGGTCATCTAAAAGATGATCAGAGAAAATGGATTTTGAAATCCTTTTGGAAAAACAAGAATGCTGAAAAGGTGCGAATGGAATGGAGAGATGCCTTTCACAGCAATCCTCCATCAAGATTTGCTATTTATCGCATTCGAGATAAATTTGAAAAGACCGGTTCGGTAGAGAATGCACCGAAGTCAGGACGCCCTCGATCAGTTTCAATAACATCAAACGAGGAGCTAGTGGCCCAAACATTTGTTCAAAGTCCGAAGAAGTCAACAAGAAGAGCCTCATTGGAGTTGGACATTTCTCTAAGCTCTACTTGGAGACTGATGAGGAAAGTTGGGTTGAAACCATACCGACCCAGACTGTTGCAGCACCTTCTACCGGATGATGCTGAACGACGCTTGCAGTTTGCTGTGCTTATGTTGTCGGAAATTCGGGAGAACCCAGATTTGCTTGACAAGATAGTTTGGTCTGACGAAGCCAGTTTCAAACTATCAGGTCACGTAAATAGACATAACTGTGTCTACTGGTTCCCTGAAAATCCGCACATGGTATCAACAAATGAGCTGAACCAGCCTGGCTTAACCGTCTGGGCCGGTGTGTCAAGCAACGGTGTGATTGGGCCAGTATTTTTTGAAAGAACTGTGACGGCTGAGGTGTACCTTCAAATGCTCCAATCCTTTGCGATTCCTGAGATGCAGTCATTGAACAACTTCAATGAGCTGTACTTTCAGCAGGATGGTGCACCAGCGCATTTTGCAGTGAGTGTCAGAAGCTATCTGAATGACACTTTTCCAGGAAAGTGGATCGGGAGATGTGGTAGCATCCTTTGGCCTCCTCGCTCTCCCGATCTAACTCCGATGGACTTTTTCTTTTGGGGCGTTGTAAAGGAGAAAGTGTACGGACGAAAACCTCACACACTTTCTCAACTCCGCTCCTACATCACAGATGCCTGTCAAGAGATCAGTGATGACAGGAACTTATGCAGAACTGTGTGCCACAGTGTGGCCGAAAGACTACAAGAATGTGCCGATGTCCATGGTGGACATTTTAAGCATTTGCGTTCGTGAATTTTTGCAACTTTAAGTTGATTAATTTTTTGATATGTTGAATAGGCCTTGGTTATTCATTTGTTCATTTTTTTGTTAGGAAACCAAGCAAACAAAATGGTAGTTGTTTTAATGTTAATACCTTTATTAATTTCAGCCTCCTCTAGGCCATCGTCAGAAGCTTCTGACGATGGTCTAAGAGGAGGCTGGAATTAACAAAGGTGAAGGACATTTGGATGTCAGCTGTTCTTCCTTCTTCGCCTCCCTGTCTTGTGTTGACGACAGCGTCTTCGTGCACCAGGCTGAGGGGCGCGGAGGACATTCGAATGTCAGCTGTTCTTCCTTCTCCGCAGTAACACTGAAACAACTACTATCTTGTTTACATGGTTTCCTAATAATTTTTTTTGATAGATGTTGGATAGTTATTCGACTTCTCATGATCGGTATAGATTCAAATTGGGTTGTAGTGAAATATGTAGGCATGAAAACACTGGAGATCATGAGGTATTTTAATATGATTTACGCGATGTCAAAGAGTATTGAATTTTTGCCCCTTACGAATACAAGGCATATTAGCTATCTGTGGCATCGTGAAAAAGATTATTATGACATAGCTTATTAATCTATAGCATTAAGACATAGCTTTTCAAGGCCAATTTCTACTGTTAGCCTACTTTTGAAACACCTTGTATATCTAGGAGTCTATGCTGTATATATTCACTGCATACTGTATGCTGTATACTGCATGCAGCACTGGCTTACTGTATTTATCTCAGCTCAATATAGAACTGAGATTCTCTCAGACTATTCATAATTTGCATGCATTTCAAAATTCTCTATTTCAAAATTCTACGAGGGCTGAACTATTTCAATGCAATCAGACATACTACCAACATTGTCCTTAGAAGCCTTCATCCGATAACTGATTAAAAAGCCATCAAGAGTGGCATATTATTTCAATATTGATATATTGAAAATGATTGAGAAGCATGATTGAGGCTAGGGCTCCAATCTTTGTGAGACTGAAGAAATGAAGCAGTAATATATTTTGAAGAGAGAGCAAAGCAGATCGCTCAAAATATAAATTCAAAAGCTCCTCCAGGGGAATTTCGTATGCTCAACTGCCTATACATGTAAGTCTTAAGGGAAAAGTATTATTTTCTGTCAATGATTCGCTATTAGACAAGTCGATTTTCAATGTTAATGTGTAATTTGCGTTGATGTTTTTTTCTAGTTATTTTCTATGAATTAAAATGATGTCATTTTTGATTCATTAAATTGTAGGACTTTTTCAAAAGTTGAACTGAGTGATCAAGCCTGTCATCAAAACTGAGCTCAGTGTCATCTAAATTTGAGTGTTGGATGACCTGCACCATAATTATTATTTAACGGATTGAGTTAAGATAAAAAAGTTGATGCAATTACAATATAGGCCTATTCTTGGTTCTTGCTTCAAATAATTTAGATGGATGGATTAAGAATTTTATTTGTTTGCGAATAATTATGGTCATGCATGTATGTAGACTAGTATAGACACGTATGTATAGACTAGTCATGTATGTAATATGTATAGAGAGTCATGTAGAATAGTGAAATAGAAGAGGCTTCTCTTTATTATACCACGTACATTTCTTGAATTTGCTGAAATAAACTTGTAGTTTTCATACATGAATTTACACAAACACACTTAATTAAACTGTAATTTGTTTGAATAAAATATCGATTAAAATTTAACATAAATTATTTTATTCAGCTTATGATAATTTATTATTTTAGTTAATTGAATTAATATTGAATTGTATTGTAATAAATTTTAATTTTAATTGATAGATAGTTGAATTGGGTAATTGCGGAGAGATTGTTGACATGATCGACGATTCAATAAATATAGTCATTATATAAGATATGAAAATGAATGTATAAATAAAATGACACACAATTGCAAAACTCCACGTTAAGGTAGCTCAGCCATGAATGCAATGAAGAGCTATGTGCAAGCATTAGAGCACGTGGTTGGGAGAATGCAATTAAAGATTGCCCTTGAACGAATGCGCGATCATCTTCCTGTCAAGGACTTAACAATGCCAGTTACAAATGAGTTGACATCATGAAGTATCCGGCGGATCGTCTGTGATATAAATTATATATTAATTATGCATTGCATAGCCAAAACTAGCTTTAAATATGTTGGACAACTGAATAGACCAACCTGCGCTTTGCATATGATAATGATGTTGTTTCGCTTCTTTTTCAGCTGCCACTACTAGTTTGTGTAGTCATCTTTCTCTCAGCCGATTTGGTGACTCCGGCTTCGCTTGTGTCATACAAGAATATCCGACCGGATTTATTTTCACAATCTGGTTATATCTGGGCGTGTTGCTCAAATTGTGAGTATAGTTGATTTGTATTTGCATCATTGCATCCTAGAAAATTATCAAAAATTAATTGATTCCTAAGCAATTCCAATTAATTGATGACAAAGAATTCAAATTATCTATAATTAATTGAATGAATTATAATGCTACCTGCCCTATCAAATGGAAACGCACCCTTGTGATCGGAATTTTGCATAGAGCGTATAATGTATGCTCAAGCTGGAAACTTTTTGACATAGAGATTAAAAATATTGCAAAAATTCTAGCAAGCAACTCATATCCCATTGACTTCATCAACTCGTTAATATAGCAGTTCCTGATGATAAAATATAGTACGGATAACAAAGCAACGAAGAAAGATGAATGGGTGGATACCAAGTTTTTGATACTTCCATTTGTAGGTAAAACATCCATAATATTCCGACGCAAACTTGTTTAAGTATTTAGGAAATTCGTTCATGATGTTGAAATAATATTCAACACGTATAAAGCGGGACAGTACTTTAGTCTGGAAGATACAACAAATAAACTGATGCGATCATGCGTTGTGTATAATTTTGAATGTCGGGTTGATCCTGATGCTCAATACTTGGGGCAAACGAAATGCAGATTACATCAAAGAATAAAAGAACACATACGAGGTAACTCAGCCGTAAGTAGCCATCTGAACATATGTCCAAACTGTAGTAATGACATAAATAATTGTTTTTCTGTTAGATACACAGGACGTAGTGAATTTGAAACTCGTATAGTAGAAGCGTTGTTAATAAATGATAAAACTCCTAGATTAAATCAAACCCTATGTCTCAATGATAAATCTCTTTAATAAAAGTATTCGAATAATTGTTTTTGATAATTGCTACTGTTTTCCTTGAGTCATTGTTTGTCATTGTCAGCGTATGAGCTTATTATGTTCATTGCAAAGCTATTATTGATAGTGACTCAAACTGTTGTACATGTACATGCATTCAAATCTAAGTGAAGTAAAATTGATACAGAAACCAATTTGGTAATGACAATACCACCGAGAAAATTGAAAATGCCGAAAAATTAGCATAATTTGCAATCCGATTCACATGGTGCTATATAATTCGCTGAATCATTGCATATTTTGTGATCTAACTACTAAGCATTTTCTTAAAGGCATACTTTGCGGAGGTAGCATAAAATGCAGTATCTATCAGCTGATCTTGTAACACACTGATGAGTTGAATACAGCTGTTCTCTTCATAAGTGGGACTACATAGGGTATATGCAGGTAATATGGCAGACTTAACTCTCTCCTGTTCGTTTATTGATTTGAATGTAATGACCTTGGAATTATTGTGTCTTTTTCACACATGCAAACTGTACACCTTTAAAAACAGCTAAAATAACCGTTAATATTAATTTCACAGAAACTATCCGCAAATATCTGTTAAAATGATGACGTCACAATATGATAAGTGATGACGTAACAGCTAAAATCTGTTCATATCAGATAGAAACGTCTGCTTTTACGGATAATTTCAGTGCAGACTGTAAAAAACCGTGAAACTTATTTTAGCTGTTCATTTTAACGGATATTTTTAGTTTACACTTTGCAGTGCATTCAATTCAACTTCAAAATTTAAAGAAACAAATTTTCCCTCATGTCGGAATTCTAAATAAGTAAAGCGCACCAAAGTGTCCCATATTACACGTTCATGCTATGCCATGTGCTATACCACCAGTGGCTAGGGTATAAATCATATTTGTCCTATTCGTAAACCGTAATTTTCCTTGGGATTTCTACATCTTAGTGATTCTCTAGAAAATGGCAAATGTTTACTACATTTATTTCTAGGGAGATCTTATTCTATTGATTCCGATGGATTATTCATCCATGTTCTTTTTATTATTAATTATCTACGTGTGGTTCAGCATCTTCATTACATACATGCCTTTTTCATTTAGATATATAGATATTTGTAGATACAATTTCAAATGTCAAAAATACACAATATAATCGCTTACGGTCGACATTGACACAGCGTTAATGACGAAAGTGCTAGCGTCAAAATAGAACTTGCATCTTTTATTCGATTATCTTAGCGTTCATTAATGGTGTGCTGTCCACAAGAAACAAAACAAAGCAACAAAGATCACTTACATGAAATGGTGGATGTTATTCAATGTCTTTGTTTTTCAGCAACTGAATATTGGCCATCGATGTGCAAAATTCAGGACAACAACCTTCAACAACAGTCCTTTGTCATCTTGAATAGTACCAGTGAACATCATTGTTGCTGTACTCCGTCAGCCAATAGCGATAGTGATTTCGAAATTATGTGTATGGCATATCTTGATTAAGCCTCTTGATTTCTGCGGAAAACTGCTGTGATTAATGAAGGAACTGTTTTGATGAATTGCCCATGTTTTATGCTATCTCGTCTTTATATTTCTAAGAAGCGCACTGTATATTCGAATTTTATGAATAAATTGTATTTTTGAGGATGAGTTTTGATAAAACTGAAATACGTTTCATTTTGTCGTCTTACTTGCTGGATGGGAAATATTCTGATGCAGACATCGGTTTGATTCCTAGGTCGGGCGAGTTCGGTCGGGGAATCAAAGGTGTTGGTGTCTTTTATTGACTTACCCCTTTCAGCCCGGCTCGATAAATTCGCACAGCACTCATATCCGGCGCAATAATGAAAAAACGAGATTTCAAAAAACCAATTATCGACAGTCAAAGCATACCCATGATCTAACAAGTCCATCAAACATTTCAACAACTATCTTTTCAGACATCGTCAACTCGTCGGAATTCGGTACATTGCTAGCCCATCGCTCTCCTTGACCTTGACCTTGGCCTTCGTAAATCTCAACATCATGAGTAAATCCATTTCTGGAATTCAACGAAAAAACTTTTACTCCAAAACGGGCTCTCTTTGATTTGATGAACTGCTTCAAGTGCAATCTACCTTTGTACAACATAAGATATTCGTCCAAAGATACCTTTTCATCCGTGTGATATATCTCTTTTGCTTTACCAACAAGCAATTTCAAACCGGGTCTTTTCTGAGCTTGTCATGAACCGAATCGTCAGCATTACAGTCATAAAATTGAAAATATCGCAGAATCTGAGCGAAACGATCACGGGACTAAAGTATCGTGTCTACGAAAGAATGGAGTGTCAAGCAAATAGTTCGTCGAGAAATAGTCTCTGACTTGTGGTTTCTTCACAATACCCATCAAGAGGATCATGCCAATAAAGACGCACACCTCTGTATGTGTAATGTCTGTCCATTTTTTAGTATGACGTCGAATTCCTGATGTTGTCTCTTTTCGGCGCAAGTCAGTATTCAGTTCAGCTTTATGATTACACCACGAAGCAATAATTTCACAAAATTCCCGATCAATTACAGGAAATGCAAAGTCTTCGGAAAGTAGCTGGAATTGGAACCTTCAGACCACAACTGCCAGTGAAAGAGGGCAATGAATGAAGCCTTCGGTCTGTTTCTTCTGACACTGATCTCCATTCAAGTGAACTATAATTAGGGCAGGTATCATGAGATTGCTTAGGAAAGTCAGTCTGGGCGGGGTCTCTTCGTCGGCGTCTGTTTTGAGGTATTTCAGGCATAGTATTATTGCCAGCAGGTTCTTCATCGCTTTGATCACAACTATCACTTGATAAAACGGTTTCAGCTTCAGATAGGCTCTAAACTCCATCGTCGAAATCATTCAGTTGTGAGCTTCCGAATAAGTTAGACATGGCTGTATCTTTAGCGAGTCGACTTGGACGTTTTGCCATACGTTCAGTTCACGGTCCCAACACACAATAAACACTTGCTATCTGTTCACCGAATAACAGTATCAGGGGCCTATTTCACCAGACTTGAAGAGTGAAGAGTGATGATTGATGAGTGATAATGCTCCAATTTGAAGAGTGATGATGAAGAGCGTTTCACAGTCTTTCACCTTCCGTCACTCTTCAGTCTGCACTCATCAACTATCAAGAAGTCAGAATGATGATGTCATGTGTGAATGCTATAAATAGATCACAACATGCGCACGTCGCGAAAATCAGTCTGTCACTGATGACCGCATCGAAACATAGGTAAACACATACAATACACGCAATATAATAGAGTTGAATGCTTTTCTTTGTTAGACTGAGAATCAATAGAGTCATATCTAGGCAGAGGTATGACTTCAGACGCAAAGAACGAGTTGATACTGGATCTCATCGAGGAAAACAAAGAAAGGCTTTTTGGAAAGTTTCTCCGGTACTAACTGCAAAGGACAAGCAAAGGGAGTGGGAGGACATCGCAAATCGCTTGGATGCCTGCGGGTATTTGTTGTGTCTGAAAGTTCAAAGCTCCCACCTTGGAAACACCTGAGAGACAATCTGGTCAACTAATTTGAAAGGACGAACTCTGGCAAGCGCAAGCGGCTTGATGAAAATGCTATGAATGTCTACATAGCACATATTTCATTTTTCAGAAAAAGCGAGACAATATGCAGAAGACGGGATCATCTGGTGGCAGGGAGCGCCAATATTCAAAGCTCAGCCACAAGGTGCTGGACATTCTCGGAGGGAATTCGCCAATTGTTCGTGGTCTTCCTGTTGCCGAGTCAACGCGACAATTTGACGGAGATTCAAATGAACGAGGGGACAGGTTCGAAGCCTCATTGGAGAATAATGAAAATGCAGTTGACGTTCAATGCGAAAGTGAAGTGATTGATTGTCACATGATTAAGCCAAAGAAAAGAAAGTCAACAACTACCTCATTACGTGATGTTGCAGAGATCGATGCTTTAAAGCGGAGGAATCTCGAATTAGAGGTAGAGTTAAAAGAAGTCAAATTGATAGAAGTTCAACGACGTACTGAGATGCACAATGTAAGCATTGAGAAGATGAAGGAAGAACTTAAGTATCTTGACCTTTGACTGGTGACACATTCAAATAAACTTTCTGGAATAATCAATTTGTTTTGTCGTCAATGTTACCCAACAGTTTTTGATGTTTCAAATTCGCTATGCACTATATATTTGCTTGTCATTTGTGACCTTCCCCAGTTACTAACTTGTCAAAAATCAAAAATAGCAAAATGACTTTCATCCAGAAATCAATTTGTAGAATAGAAATTAGGAAACAGCATGAAGAGAAATCTGTTGAATAATGCTTGAACGGGGATCATTCCCTGAAATGATTGGCCCACCACCATCAACATCTGAGTCAGAAGTCGTGTCAATTTCGATGTCCTCAGCAGCAGCAGCATCTTTCATGCATATATTATTCAAAACACGACATGCCTTGAATATCTCTCCGGCGTACTTTGGACTCACACGTAGAGGTATGTTTAGGCATTGAAATCTCTGTTTCAATACTCCAAAGAAGCACTCAATTAGGCGACGTGTCGATCGGTGAATGCGATTAAAATTCATTTCATCGTCACTGGACACGTCACCACCAATTGGAGGGATCAACCAAGGTTTCAATGCATATCCAGAGTCGCCAAGGATTATTGCATTTGAGAAGGGGCGCCAACCGGATTCAAATGTGCTATTGAGCTGACTGTTGCGCAACACCCGTTTGTCATTCACCCGACCGGGCCAACGTGATGAAACGTAGAAAGCTTCCATTCGTGGGCCACACACAACCATGCAGTTCAGGGAATGGTCTACGTTCCTGTCAACAAAATGCTCTTTGTCCAAACTGGGTGCCATGATTTTTAAGAGCGTACCGTCAATGCATCCAGAGACTCTCGGCATGCCTGCAATGTTGCGAAAGCGAAGAGGAATTTCTAACAAGTCAACGATGTTACTTGGCCAACATACGCATTTGTCAAAGAGCTTGTTGTTCAGTGCATCTACCACTTTGCACACACTGCGGCAAACAGTAGCACTTGACATGCCATGTGCATCTCCAATGACTTAATAGAATGCACCTGTGGCAAGGAATCGAAGGCACGTTAATAACGTCTGTTTGGGAGTCAGTGCGTGATTTCCATCGCATGGACTTGAGATTGAGCTTCCAATTTCAAGGAGAACCTCATCAGCTTGCGAAGCTGTTAGACGGAATCTTTCTTTGAAATCGTTGACACCAAAATGAATCCGCTCTTTGTATATACTTCTTCTTTTTCTTGTGCGGCTCGAATAAATTTTATCACTTTACTTAAGAAGATAGTTTCGTGCAAAATTTCACTGTTTTTTCTATATTTCAAATAGGTCCCGAATCCTTGAAATCTGATAGTATTTTGCAAGCATTTCACATCTAGAAGCCACACAGCATTGCAATCATTGATAAAATATGAAAAAACTTTCTATGTGGTACTGCATTCTAATGAAGGCGTGGAATAAATATTCTTTATTGCACTCCTTGAAATTTATGCACTCTTTGGAAAGCATAAAACTTTTTTATAGAAGCAATAATCATGGAGATTATTAGGCATGTGACCAAGGAGTGGTGCAGACGCCTCCGAAAGCTTGTGCGTTCATTTTGATATTTTCATTTTGAATACAGATGGAGAACTTCCGAAACAGAGATTGCTTTGCATTATTCTCAATCAACAAACTGTCCCCTCACCTTCGGACTCGTGCATAAACATGTTGATCTCGAAAAATGCAATACAGACGGATACTTTGCACTAGTTGCGTAAATAACCATTTCGGACCCATTCTACGATCGATGCAGCTGATAAATTTGATGCAGTTAGTTATGTTTTGAGTTGCGAATTTAGTTAGGTAGAGGCCTGTTCTACTATAGACATTATGGGTGATTCGCTTAAACTGGTCACTGTACAATGCATCTTATCAAATCCGACACTAGAAATGGACCAAACGTTGTTTTCACAGGAGTGCATAGGGAGGTGTAGATGTTTGGCAAATATTAATTGTTAACAATATTACTTCCTCTTAGAATCATTTGAGTTAACACAATGAAAGCAAAAACGCAAAAAGTCAATATCTTTTATTGAATCCAAAATCAATTTAGTCAATCAACAAATTCATGTAAAAAACAAAGGGTGCATTCCAGTTGGTGTAGTTTCGATTCATGGATGTGTCAACAGCTTGCAGATCAAACAATTTTCAAGTCCAAATTACAAATAACTGTTGTTGGCTAGTCAAGATCCCGCGATCACTTAATTGCATATTTAGCGACAATGATTTTCAAATCATCTTTGAATTTAGGGTTTCTGTTCACTGTAAAACTTTGCCATGTTTTCAGTATCTACTTTCTAGTTTTTAAGTTGGAAAGAGTTAGGTTTTCAAAGATATTAATCATTATTTTTCTTTTCGAAATGTACAAAAGTAATATAAAATTTATCACATTTGTTATAGTGGATTTATTTATGGATACCGGTAATGTTTTTTCGGTGGCATAATTTTTTTTTCATTTTGCAGTTAGCAAGAGAACATGGTTGTGTTGCATCTGTTTCATTTCGTTTCAGTTGTTGATGAAGTGTTTTGTTTCTTCTTCGAACATTACTGGTAAAGATATGTAACCCAGTACAACCTGTCCATTTATACATGTTCATTCCTTTATATCATATAATTGTAAGTTATCACATCATCTCATTGTAAATATCATTTTCAAATTACTTTTCAAATTATTTTGAACTTCTATCAACCCTAGTCTTTTGTACCTGAAGATGATTGCTGGATGGCAATTGAAAACTTTTGTACATTTTGAAAAGAAAAATAATGATTAATATCTTTGAAAACCTAACTCTCTCCAAGTCAAAAACTACAATGAGTCAAGGCATCTTCCAAATATCGACTTGACATGAAGACAAACTTGATCATTATCTTCACCTGAGTGGAACCTGCGCAATGGCCTTGTGTTAGTGCTCGTTCTGGATTCACGAAGTCTGGGTTCTAACCTAGATCGAGCTAAACAGGGCAAGGAAATATTTGCGTTTGTTGCAATTCAGAGATGTAACCGGTCCGGAATATTCCAGACTGGACCGGCGACCGGCACCGGTATACCGGCGTCCGGCAGTGGACCGACGACCGGCATTGGACCGGCGACCGGATCTTTCGATGAATATATAGAGTTAAGCATTGTTGCCTATAACTTGATACCGCATAAGATTACAAGCGAATAGGCCTATCGTGAGGTCAGTTATGGAGGCTGTAGGTCGAAACCTGATGTGCGAGCCTACTAGGCTATCGGCTCATAGAGTAGACTAAGCATAAGATTGACGTATAGCTGTAGGTAAACATTAATATAATGTACAGGCCTACGATGCACTATATTTAGGCCTTTATATATAGGCCCATCTTGTACCAGATATGTCCTTTATAGTAGGCTAGACCTGCCTGTTATATGCTTAGCAGGCCCTAGCTACATGTTAGAATGTTACAATTCCTAGCCTAGGCTAGGAACACTTAATTTGATTTTGTCTAGAGCTAGGTTTATGCAGCAGTTTCGACAAATGCGAAGGCAACACACTCGGCGAGCACAGCATGGCAGCATAAGTGACTAAATGAAAATCAGTTCATAAGGAGTAGGACAAAAATTTCAAGATCGCCAATCACAGGCTGTCTATTGTTTTAGCGTTTGTCGTTGACCTTGCCGGTAGCCTTCCTAGCACCGAGAAACAGCCACTGTTACCTGAGAAGATCGCGCGCCTTGCTGGTGAAAGCACGTGATCAAGTCATCAAGCATCGAACGGGAAAGTGCGTACCGGATAGATATCAGAATTGCCTACACAGAAGTTTTCACGCCTAGAGGAGAGCGCATACCGTATGTAAATGTGCCTTGAAAACGGCTGCTAAAATTAACAATTTACTGATTGACATGATGGATTCAACATGAAGGACACTTTCTCACATCATACCGGATGAAATTATGCCGATGTGACCGTCTCTGCCGGTATTGGCCGGTCTGATTTTTCAGACCGGACCGGACCGCTGACCGGTTACATCTCTGTGTTGCATACACCCAGCACTAAAGAATGATATTAACTGTCGCCGTGATCAATTGACTAGCCAGCTATTATTTCAGTTTGTTCTGTCTCCTGACAAAATGGCCAACAGGGAAGAAATGGGAGTTGCTGTGTGCTCTGTGTTTTATAGCACCAGCTCTTGAAAACTTTGACTATTTGTACATCGCATGAAGCAAAGTCCTCAGACAATTAACATTCTTAGTATTTCTGAATTATGAACTTTATATGAACATACTGATGTGATAATTTATATCATACTTACATTGACTTTTATGAACTTTATACTGTGTGTGCATCACATGAAGTTTCATTGCGGAAGAAATGCTTCGCTGAAGCCTTCGTCAGTTGGAAACGGATAGAAAGCCTAATGTGTGGAAATTACTGACATGAAATATGATAAAATCTATACAGAACTAAAAAAACGTCTTATGAGCAGTTTGTACAAGGAAAACCAGTTGAAATAATAGCTGTCCAGCTTCATGAGTGCTCGTTGTTTGATTGCTAGTCAAATATTCAGTAGGTCCAACGTTTGCACCTGCTGCAGACCGAAGATGTGTACTCCGATAAATCTTTAGTAGAGTTCCACACCGGTTAATTTCAAGAAAAAAGTTTTTTTAAATTGTTCATATTTTCCACTGTAAAAAAGCACGTTCAATATACATTTAAGTGAATTGATAGTAGTAACTAATATAATCAGAATTTAATGAAACACACAAAAAAGTAGCATCTAAATCCTATCATCTCTTATGTGATAGAAATCTTATGTATACTTATGTGATGAAAATGACTTCGGATTCTCTGTCATGTGCTGAACTTGACAATCTCAGCCATCACGATTAAATGATATGACAGCGGAATCATCGAATAGCTTTACTAATTAATTGATTTTGAATGACATGTCATACTCTTGTCGCACTTTTCATTGAGTAACCCAAAAATATCTGAAATTCCATGCAAAAGCTGCAGACAAATGTATCAAGATTGATGGAACAAAAATATCTATCATCAAAGTCTCAATAATCAGATTCTCGCAGAGATGGATCCGAAAGCCGATTGCTGCCAAATTCATGATACGGCCTTCAGGAAGAACATGCAATCTAGAGTGTCAAACACTAAACCAATATGCCGTGGAAGCTTGTCCGATACATTCATGCAATACAAATGACGTACGCTGTAAACTGTGGGTGGTAAAAACAGCGAAAGTACGTCGAAAACAGCGAGTCTTATTAGCTTCTCTTTATTATACCCATGAAGAAATGCCTAAATGCATCCAATTTCAAATAAATATATAGGGGAGAGAACATTATAGAACGTTAGAATAGAGCTGTTATTCTCGTGTTCTGCGGCCTGGCTCCATCTCCATTACAATCTCAAGACTTCATCAAAACTGATTTTGTTATTTCCAACATTGACGTGATGTTTTCCCTTATTCATCTTATGTAAATGTCAAACTCTACATGCATGCATGTACACAGCAGTCTCTTGAACGCAAATCAACTTGCACAGACTATCATAGTTTGTGCAAATCATTTGGCTATGCAAGCCATCTTCTACAAAATGAGCGATTTAAAAGGCTACAAATATCATTTTTAAAAAAGTGACCTTTTTAGTAACAAAATAGTTCCACGCACACAATGAGATCAAGTAGATTGACTTAACATTCAAGTTATAAGTAATTGAAACATTCCTTCGTGTCATTTACGTGATCTGTTCGATCAACAGACTGTGCCATTTCCAATTAATTTTTCCCAACAGTTGGAAGGATTTATTAATCATCCCCATTCAATTACGTTGTCTCCGTAAATGATATTGACATGGGGCAATTGAAGATCACAGAACAAAATGAGAAATGGAATATCAAACACTTCCACATCGATGAATGTTTACTTTCGATTGATCCCAAACTTCTTCCATAATTATCCAATATTTCATGAGTCAGAGCATGTAAAATATGGCTTCTTGATGATCCTATTGACAACTACTGATCGCAATCTAGAATATAAATCGACAATGATTAAAGTGAAAGCATAAGTGCATAAGTGCATAAATGCATAAAATGCTGTAGTAATGGACAAAATATGACGAATACATATAGCGATAGCAGCAATTATATTTTTTAGTAGTATCTAATTATAATAATAAATCAATTTGATCATGTAATCAAATTGTTTACATAACCAAAACATCAATATACTAGCTTGATGCAGCATTTAGATTCATGAAACTGTCAAACATGTCTTACTCATAAATACTCTTTAATGAATTCAATATTAATTTGAAAAAACCAGATAATGTTTATGTCCAAACAAATCAATCGATGTAACATCAATTTTATCCAAGGGCGCAGCCTAAGTGAGTTTTATACTTCCCTTTGCAGACGTCTGTAGAGCAACGACGCGTTCTCGGTAGACTCTGTAGAAAAGTAGGTCACATATAAGAGAGTGGAGATCCTCTGCAGATCGAAAATACAACTATCCGACCTCTCTCTACATATATGTTTAAAAAGTTAAACTTTGCTATGCAACTCTGCAGAGTAAGGTGTCATTTTTCTTTTGTTTAAGACATCGAGTGAAGACGGGAGACAAGAAGATAAAATACTAAAAGACGATGCAATACGTACACGCTATTAATTCAGCGCAATACGGTGAAAGGTATCGATCGCTTGAAGTCACTAGATTTCCTGAGCGTATCTGTTCAATAGATCCCGAACCGGGATTTTGAAATGGGGAAACAATTCAAAAACATATCATTATCATTGATAAGATCAGGAATGACAATTCTATATTATCCAAGGACCCTTCCGATCGCGGCCGGACCCGTCCGAAATCGGTCAAGGCTTTGGGTAACCGGCCCGGGGCCTTCATAATGGCCATCATTTATTCATGCCAAATAAACGGAATGGCGGCTTGCAAATGATGTAAAAATCTTGCCCTTCACTAAAACAAAGGCATGTACATGCTTATGAAATTCTAAATTATATGCAAGTAATTATCAATATTCAGGACAGGCATATTTTATGAGTTACCTTCTTTCACGACAAAGTTTCTTTCTGCGCTTGTTACACCTTCGTTGAACTGTCTCATAATAACTTTTCGTGGTCGGTTTGTAAACTCGCTTGTACTTCAGCTGCGGAACACACACTCTGAAAATTCAACCAAAGTTGATTACTAAGAAATCGTAAGGATCATAATAATAGCTTTATTGAGTTCACTTCCATGACAGATGCGGTGAGAGTTACAATTATACGATGACAATAAGTAGAAGATACAAGAAGAATCAATGGTTCAAGCAGATAAAAACTGAGAACTGAGAAGTCTTAGATAAAGGAGGTCGCAGTTCACATCTAGAACGGGTGGCAATACCTGTTTGACCCTTGAAATCAAACATATCTCGAAGAAGATGATGTTCATCAGAAGTAATTTTTCTAAAGAGTTTCAGACAACAATTGTCAGAAAAAACTAAAACGAGGTTCAGGCAACGATACAACTCCCTTAATACGTAAAGCTCTCTGTTTCATACGTTCAAGTCTTTTCAGTAAGTATTGTGAGGCATCATAAAAAGAACAAAACGTATAAGTCAAAATTGAACTTATGAAGGCCACATAGCATTTGAGCATTATGCCGCTTTCTGAACTACAGCGTTGTAAATTAAGTAAGATTAACAACCTACGGGATGCCTTCTGAACAATAAAATCAATATGCGTGTTCCAATGAAAATCATTAGACCAGTAGACACCAAGATATTTAAAATTGTCAACTTGTTTAAGAAAACAACCATCAGAAATTTTAACAGGACTGGTGTGCAATCCACGTTTGGTGACTATATCCATCATTACTAATTTTTCAGTTTTGATAGGCAGACCCATAGAAATAAACTGTTTATCTGAAGTTCGCTAGAATGGAAATTGACTCAAGGTCGCGGCACATCCGGAGGAACTAAGTTGGGGCATGAAGAACCAATTAAAGGCTTCGATTTACTCATGTGACTGATTCTAACCCAATGATACAGACGTTGGCAGGTGCATCTAAGTGAAAATGCGTGCGATTTATGTGTCGTTATTGTGCATTGCATGAAACTTAATTTCCATTCTAGAGGTTTTATTGTTGTCAATTTCTGTGGGCATACCATAGTTGTTGGATCACCCAAAGACGTTCTGCCACTCAAGCTGAAGTTTATCTTCTATGGGGCTCCTGATACAGTGCATAGAAAGAAAATCGTCCGCATATTTGATTACAATAGTATTCGTGCAGACATGTGAATACTATTGTAACTCGTTCAGACATGTGACAAATTATCTATGGCCAGCATCGGCTGGCCCAGTGTTCTCTGCAGTCGCCGTGAACACATTTCAGCGCCACTGTCTGCTTTCACTGGCAGACGCTCCAGACTAGGATTGACTTTCACTTGGCCATGTTGGCGCTTGTGCACGTCCATGATCTCCTGCCTGTCGATCCTCCGCTTCTGCCCAACTGCTCACGTCTTCACTCCGCCTCTAGCCTCCGTCTGCATATTAGTTGGAAAGCTACTGACATTTTCTTCCGAATTTCGCGCACGAGCTTCTTATTGTAAATTGTCACCCAACATCAGTGAAACGACAGTTCTGACTTAAGCTGTACTTCCAGTAGTCTTGCAACTTACGGAGCGTCAAACATCGCAAAATTTCCTTTGTTTATGTAGATCCATTTACTGCCGAGTTCGGTGCATTTTATAACGTAATGATCCAAAATTCATTTAAAAGCTCAAAATGGGATTTGTCATTTTTATGATTATGATTGCACCTCTGAGGCGGACATTATCCGGAGTAGGCAGAAATGCGATACTCCTCGTAGACGTAAGCTTGGCCGAATTTCTGCTAAAGATAATGAAAACGTCATGACAACCGATGTTTAAAATATTTTAAAAAGAAGCTAGAATTATTGGTCAGGAGTTACTCTAATGCACGAGGTCATTGTTTCTGTGTGTGAAAAATGCCTAACTTTATACCAGGGATGCGGAGTCGGAGTCCTATCATTTTTGGTGGAGTCGGAGTTGGAGTCCTATCATTTGATAGAACTCTGGACTCCGCCCTATAACTAGACCCGAAATATAATACAAACAAATTATTTATCCTCGTGCATAGCTGTCACTGTCTTGATGTCAACTTTCTCTGTCAAACAAAAGTACAGAGACACTGCTGCATGCAAAGCTAGTAATAGTTGAGGGAATGAACCGTGGTAGTGAAAAAAGGATTGTCTTTTCACTCGGTTATTTAGTAGAGAGGACAAGCCGTCCTAGCCTTGATCACATCTACGCACCAAAGGTCACATCAGAGACAAAAATGAAATACTAGTTTGTTTGAGAACATCTCTTACCCTCACGTTCATCGTGTGTGATGTCTCCTCCAAAGCGCATATAAAAATCGAAAGTGTACTCATATTTTTTGGAGGAGGGGATTTTCCTGCCTGGTAGAGACTGGAGAAAAACCGTGTGAAGCACACATCAATAAGATAGGGAGGAGTCCATGCATCCAACTTAAAGCGACAGTTGATGAACTTTCATCGAAAATGATTGATAATGGATACAATAATAATTACTAAAAATAAGTTCAGGTAAGCCTATAATGAATGGTCTATGATGTAGGTTACTGGTTTTTTTTAAAAAATCTAGGCTTGCCACCCGGAGTCGGAATCCTATCGAAATGATGGGACACCGGATCCCTGCTTTATACACCATCGGCAAGTATCGAGGGGCTAATTGAAAATTTCATTTGGCCTTTAATATAGCAATCTTCATTCTCCATAAGTTTTGTTTCTCATGGTAAATTGTATCAACTTACTTTGAAGCACAGCGTGCGCCATAAAATCCTCGTGGACATTTACATATTCCATGTCTTGTGCAACTTCCACCATTGAGACAAAGATGACGACATTTGACTGGAAAAAATAATTCCGTTTAGGAAGATATTACATGAACTTGCATTGCTACTCTTAACAAAACTGTGTAGCTGTAGATTTAAGGAAATAGAATTCGTAACGGAGATAAAAGCGGTGCCTGGGCTTGCTAGCCTAGGAACAGTTGTTGATATACGGGAGGTCAGTCATGACGAAAATAATAAAAACCGGTTCTGTCCCGATTAAGTACTACTACCAGATACTATTCATTCGACGCGTTTCGTCTATACACGGACAGTCTCAAGCACAGAATTAGATTCATCTGCGCGCGCTTCGGTTGTATGCAACCTTAATATTGAAATGGCACATCAACTTGCTCCTTCTCGAATGGATAATTCGTGTATCACTTGATATTGGAAATGACAAACAATAAGCTGTCAGCAAGGGACACCAGAGCCAGCGAGAGATGCGTGCGTGCTGTGATATCACTTCGCACACACCAAAACACACATCGTCTGGTAACATTCGATTCAGTGCATGCACTATACAATGAGCAATGCCGATGCGAGGATGTGAAATCATCAAGTGAACTAATTTTCGTACGCCTGCTACTTTCTTTAATAATGATCGGAAGGGCCAACATTATGGAGAAAACTTGTGGGCAATGATCTGAAGTCTTCGAATCTGAAGGAATTTTGGCAATCGAAGCACTTTGCTGGAACTCACATTAATCCGCAAGCGACGCACGACTTTTTTTCATATCTCTGTAAGGTATTAGGAATTCCTTTTTGCCCACTTAATAGGTTCCTCTATGTGCCGTCAGTTTCGTATTAATCACACTTCTAGCAAACCGAAGCAGATAAACAAAATATTTAATTCTGTGGTCTCAAGGGTTCAATCAAAGTAAGTGTTAGGGGAAGTATGGAATCAATGGCTGGTTTGTGGCGACAGCTATGATATTACATTTAAGCCAGCGCTTCTAAGCAGTTTTATTTGATACCGCAATAGACAACAGAACATTATTGAAATATGGAATCTGTCGCGGGCATAAGTACGAACACCCTGTATACTTACAAAATAGAAGAATTTACAATATTAAGTACAAAACATGAAGTTAAATAGATAAGAGAAATGTTTTAAGAATTGGAATGGAATGGTTCAAAACTATGAATCAGCGAGAAATTACATAGACATTTGGAAGACAAATACATAGATGAAGGTCCATTGCCATGGCTAGTTGATTTGAAGATAAAGATTGCAGAGTGCCAGTTCGCCTGGGCATTGAATAGAAAGATGTCCTCAGACTTGAAAAATAGCAAAGTCAGGATAAATAAATGCAGAGCAGCCTGTTGGGCAGTTTTAGCTTATTCAGCCATTCTAGATTTTTTAAGACCATTCCGAGTCGCACTGACGAGTCCTTGTAGGGCGAAACGCAGCGTCTACGGCTGCCAAGGAATTGTTGTGCTTAAATTGTTCAAGTCTAAGGACATCTTTCCATTCAGTTGATTTGACATAGATATTGATTGATCTTGGCTGAAAAGATGGCAGATTTGTCGCCGCTAAAAATACATTACAATAGAGAAATACATACATTACAATGGGAAGTTTCTACACGTCTTGATATACATGTAGACACTTTACAAGTCGGGTTTTATACATAAATCAGAGTGAAAGCTGCTCATCTGGTCATCTCATGACGTTTGTTTATTTTTTAGCATGTTCGTCGCAATATAGCAGGATTCAGCCACCTTATAATCGCTGCTAGTTGTTGATCAATAATCTAGCAGTCGAAATTGTTATCTGACTACCATGAACAACTAGATTCATTAGATGTTGCGTCATTCAAAGGTTTTTCCCTTCGGCTCGGAATTAGAGGTGTAAAATCCGAATAGAATTCGAAGCTGACTGTCGGATGGTATTCGACCGGAGTTAGATAAGATTCGGAAAGTGTTGAGACTCGATCGGATCAGCATTTTTATGAAAATCCGAATTTATCCGACATCATGGAATTCACAGCTGGCTGACATATTTTTCAAATTCCTGCTACACGCATTCTGCATGAAAAATGGCATCGCATTTGTTACTGCATATACCAGGTTACACACTCTTAGCGCGCTCACGACTTATTCAATTACCTAATGCCTATTGGTTGTAAATAATTTTCATTCAAATTGGCTAAATGTCAGTAGTAGGTTGGATGAGGAATGGATTACAGCGCAGCATGCTACGTGGCGTAGGAACAGCCAAAAAGGACTGAAAAAGGACATGTTTCTAGTCATTACCCATGTGAACTGATGCTGCAGCATTTTCAGTAATTAGAATGCATGTCTCGAGATATTCTAGAGATGAGCACTATAATCTAATGGTTTTATATAGCAATGTTCAGCAATCTTCACAATCGTACTGTTGCATTTGCTGCAGACGACAACGGCTTGGAACCAATGACTCAATCTGACATACAGAACAAAATAATGATGCGCCATAATAAAATAAAACTAAGAAAGTTAAAAAAAACACACAAAAATAAGAAAACTGTAATGGAATTTACAATTCGTGGTAAAGTAACGGGAGGGTCTATTAGTAGGGTTTATATTGAATCCTCGGCTGCTGTATGAAAGGAAATTATACGGAGCCACATTACGTCAATGGAATTGATAGCATTATAGAAGAACAGTAACTTATGCAAATAATATGTAGCCTAGGATTTCTTGTCCGATTTAATTAGATGAGAATAATCAGAAAATCTTCTGTGACAGCTGTAAATGAAATACCATGCTAACGTAGAATATGAACACATCGTCCACATCTGGACGCTGTTACTATACAAATATGCACGTCGCTTTGTCTACAGTGCGCACAATTTTGAAGAGGATTTTTTACGCATATCACTTTTTTGGAGACTCTGTGATGCACATCCATGCACATTATACTTACGAATTGTTAAAATAATAATAATATAATAAATTCTTCATTGACGTACAAAAGGCGGTACGCGTATTACATAGAATTCAGAAACAAGATATTGTGAGGAAAGTTTAAAAGTTAACGGCAAAATCTAGTGAAGGAGTTAGCAAGACGTTTGGCAAACGCTTGTGGTTTCCTGAGAGGACAGGTGTCGCGCAAAGTAGGATGCAAATAGTGAAGCTTGATAAAAATAGATTGAAAACGAGATCCCCAATCATTTGTTTTTGATTAGCCGCATTTTACGAATGTCGGATCGGATTTTGAAAATATGATTCGTTCGACTCATCTTCTCCTCGGATTTTGTTATCGAGCCGTCGTCCAAATCCAATTCGATGTCTACATCTTTACTCGGAATACCCCAAAGTTCATGGCATGCAGAATAGCTGGACAATCTGAGCGGCTGCATAACACGTCCGGACTGGTGCTCCCTTCAGCTCATAACTAATGGCAATTACAACGTCGATGTGAAAAGAATACATTCAATCACAGTTTGAAGAGTTCTCTTTGTTGTCTGAGGGGGCTCTAATATAATCAGAATTCATATTGACAATTAATAATTACAACAAATACTTAAATATATACAACTCTTTATACGATTTCCTGTGATATCTTGCGTGAGATGCATTTATATACATGTACACTGAAGGATAATTAAATGTGATTGATGCGTACATTGTACATGCGCATCAATGATTCACATCTGACATATCAAAAACCAATATTGATGCGATCGATAAATATACAACGACTACGAATGATTAACTATCTGGCAATCCAAAAAGTTGAAGAACGAACTCAGATAGCCCATAATTGCAGCTGTTATGCGTTTTATAAAGATTTTCATGACTTGGATATATTATTGACTGCAGGCAGGCTACTACTCTTCATTATTTAGTAGTAACATTCACAGTAAAACTTTACTTCAGTGGTGAGACAGTAGAATTCTGGTAAGAATAGACTATGAATGTCAATTCAAAAAATATCTGCTATAAGCGACAGAGCGCCAAGAAAGTAAAATAAATGATAACTTCTCTAACTATCAAAAACTTTTGTCTTTAACGATTATTCGAAAATAGCAAATTTAGGCGAAATGTGCGAGGGAAGAGGCAGCGATATTCACCTTGTATTATTCACTGCTGACACGAAACAAATCAATAAAGAATGATCAGCATGATAAATTAGAATTCATAGATTTTCTCACGGCTTCATAATAATATTCTTCGATAAAGATGAGAGCTTCCGATGAGACAAGCGGTTGATTAAACTCGTATCTTTTGCCTTAAAATTAGCGGACATTCTATCAGTCTTTGAAATTTCTTTTCTTCGATAATTCCTCTTTTAATTCCACTCAAAAACGTACGATTGAAGCTTCATTCCTTACACACTAGTTAGTTTCCTGATCCCTAAAGCTCAGATCACTTTTGCCATCTTGTAATCTCTTTTCTAAGCCTTTCGTCAAATTATTTTACCTTTCTAGAAACAATTAACTAAAGAACAACTCTCTCTAGAACTTAAATAAAAAGTTGAGAACAATGAAGTCTATCATCTTCTTCTTTCTTTTTCCTTTTCTGTCTAACTGCTGACATCATGCTACCTTTACTTTTAATGATGACCGGGCAGGCTTTACTCGATGAATCAAGGTTACATCCTTTTCATATGAATCCTTTATGGACTGTCATCTCTAATAGTGTTGTAAAGGGTTATTATTCCTGTTAGTGCCACGCCACGGTTATTATTACCAGTAAAAATTGCCTAAAACAATAGTTACTGGCAAATTTACATGATAAGAGATGCGAATGGCACTTATTTCCGGTGAAGATTACGCAAAAAATGAGTACAGGCTAATTCACATCTTTATCTAATCAGGAGTTAAATACATTGCATCCTTAAAAACCTATTTAGTATAGCCGATTCAATATAAAAGTATAATACAGACCTTTCAGCAGTTTAACAATTTGCTGTGTACCGGTACTGTCGATACAAAGAAACGTATGGTACTTCTGTTCTTCCCTCCTTCCACACATTTTTGTTGCTGACATCCGCGAGTGTTGCACCGTCGCGACCTTCTCTTTCTCCTAAGTGTAGTCTCAATACCGTCACAAGAGCGTTGAGTGTGTAAAATTCCTCTGGTTTGTAGAAAATGTACAACACTTGCTTCGTTGTTCACTATAGACAACAATTCTATACAAAGTTCATGATCACAGCTAGCTGTATCATCTATTACAACTGAGCATCCAAGTAACCAATCCTTCATCCCAGGGTTCAAGCAAAACTTTTCAGTGGTGTTGTGCTGTCACTCAGTGACAGATGAAGTTTATTCTGAATCCAATGTGACTAAGTTTGACGAAATTTGGCAAAATTTGATGAATTTGGAAAAGTTGAAAATGTGGAGGAGTACAGAATAGAAGTACCAAACTTATTAATTTCTCTTATGCAGATTTGAAATTCATCTCTTTGATGTAGATGTATTAAAACTCGAACCCGTCCAATGCGCAAAAATCATCTCTTCACTTTATGAATTAAATTTTGTAACGAAATAATTTAGAATGTATGGCTAGCTTTTACACATACGTTCTTTATCATGCTAGATTTGGCATCTCAGAAATTATCACTACAAATACTTGCTTATGTAAGAATAAGTTATGATTGCAACATTAATTCATAGGAATTCTATGAATCAACATTAAAACTGATTTATTGCACGAGATGCAAACTTCTATCCAAGTCAGTTGACAAAGACCATTAATATGACCTTTTCAAAACTCAACAAAAGTTTCAGCACTTCTTGCAGAGAGTAGAGTCGATCTGAAGAAGTTATCTTTCTGGCAATAGAAAAATGCTACTTCCTCTCTGCGTCAGATGCTCAGGCCACAAGAATCCGACGGCCTGTCTGTGATCACAACGGAATCAATGTATCACGATCTCGCTGCAGAAAAATCAAAGTATCCTCACTTTTCGTGTAGCGCTGAAGCTCAGATGTATTCATGTGTATTTGGTTCACGGTTTCTCGAGGCAAATGGGTCTGTTTAAGTCTTGTAATCTACAACACCTCGAACTTCTGCACAAACTACTTTTTAGCAAATCTTCATTTGTTTTCAAATGTGTTCATCATTTTCAATAATCTTCTAATTTTCTTGGATAATCCTTGACCGGTTTTTCCACCGGTGCCGGTTGGCAAAACTTCAAGCTTTAGACGGTCAACCGGCTACAAGCTTGATTTAGCAAGTTCTCACGTTGTGAGAAAAGTTCCTATCCAAATCTGAAAACCAGCAATTTCATGCATCAGTTGTTCTGCCGCAGACATTAAGAGAGGCAGTGCGTGATGGGAAACTTCATTGTTCTCTTTTTTATTTCATGTTGCATTGAATATTAAAATTTTTATCTGTTTACCCATCTAATTTTTCATTCAGATCACGAGAAAAATGTCGTGAAACCGAGCAGTGTTTAATTGAAGAAGGAGAAGGCTGAAATCTTGATGTTTGTCGACTCCTGTGTAGGAAGCACATGTTCGGATCATATTCAATTTTTTTCCTTCGGCCCATAGATAAGCTAATGTCAAAAAAGCACAGGTACCTATCGGTTATCTCCCCTACCACGTTTTCAAAGTTGTATGCAACCCGGACAGGTACAGTTTGAACTAGAAGTGTTGCGATGTATATTCAATAAACGATAAACGATAAACGATGTCAGCAACGTGTTATCCTGTCCGACACATAATCATTACTCGTGCAGGTATTGTTATCTCTCCGAATTGGTTTTGCCGACTGTTTTTTCAAATCTTCCCAACGACCACTTTCCTACCACAGCTTTTTTAAGTTAAGCATGCTAGTATAAAGGAGGCGGCCTTGTCGTTATCACTTCACGAGTTATAGCGAAATTACTTTGATGATCTCAAATGCTTTCTACTCAGACGATGAGGTCAGACGAAGTGAGATCAAGTTGCTGACATTGCTACACTTCAAGTTATCGCTCCAAATTCAAAAAGTGTTTGTCCTATTTGCATAAATTTTGGTATGTAAGTAGAAGGAAACATCCTCACATACGTGCATTAAGGTTTTGTAACGATGAATTCACTTTTTTAGATGTTAGACAAATTTGAAAACGCGGGAGGGGGAGAGATAACCCACATTCTTTATCTTCTGAATTATTTCGGAACTAACAACCGTTGGAAGACCTTCTTTCTACAATAAATGATGTCAATCTTCACTTTCGGCTGTTTTACAGACTCAGCTCAGCCAGTATTTGACACAAAATCTTTGACAGTTCTTACCTCTGTGACAATACTTTCCATAAAATCCTTTTCTACATTTGCATTTCTTGAATCCAACACATTTCCCGCCATTCATGCATCGAGGATAACATTCAACTGCAATTCAGGAAATTTCATTTTTAGAAAACGAAGTCGGGCACATATGATTACATCACGAACAACATCGAATGATTACAACCAAACTCGTAGAAGCAAGTAGTAGGCTTTGTACTATTAATTAAGTGGTCGAAATTGAGCATTCTTTGACTTTTCGCTCTTTCTGATGTTGCATTTATCATTTTACCGCAATGAATATGAATTTCCTGACGAATTTTGTATCAATTGTGGACATTAATGTCGCACATGTCATTGTTTACGAAGCCATCTGCTTCCGTTCAGCTTGTTTGGCCAGAGGCATGCATACACGATTGGCCATAAGCCGTACGCCATAAGCCATAAGTCACATGTGTGAATCTAAGCTATTAATTGGTCATTCATGCTCCAACTTAGTTCTCACTGATGTGACGCAATCTTGAGTCAATTTCCATTCTAGTCAACTTCAGATTAACACTGTATTTCTATGCATTAGAACGATAAAGACAGCGACAAAATCGTGACGATGCTTCATTATCGTTGAGTTCCACTGATAACATTGTGGCGCCACTTATCGTTCAGAAAATCAGGCTAATGTGAATAGCAGATATGTTTCACATGCAGGGCGATTTTATTTCAGTTAATTGTTTTCGCTAGCAGTCTAATGCAAAGTGTTTAACTATATATATATAGGAGTCAGAAGTCAGAAACGTTTATTTTTCAAAAATGAAAACACGTTGATTATCATGATGATTACAAATTATAGATGAATACAGACTATGATGCACATGACAATTTGTGATGATATCTATTTACAATTTCGAGAATGAGACAATGAAATGCTAGCTGAGATGAAATAAAATATGAGTATATACATATAAGTTTTAATACTTACTTTGGTCTAATGTGAACGCCTCTTTAATGCATGTACACAATAGATTTTTTGTGATTTATTGTCGAAATATAGAGCACAACCAATGACACATACGTTTCCATAGAAAACTGTCTCAAATCTGCGTTGCGAAAAAATAGATTTGATTTTCATGTGAAAGTCTGGGACGATAAAACATCTTTAAGTCGGAAGATTTCGATGAAAGTCGGACTGGGTGTCAGACTGTCAGTATGCGTGTGAGGATAAAATACAGAGATTTCAACCAGCATGTTTTCTCATGCTTTCTGGTATGCAATCGCGCAGTCACTGGTGGGGGGCGCTACCGAAAATTTCACCTAGCTCCTGAACGAAGGAAGATACGAACTCCAGAATTTTAGATAGCTTATTTTCTGCGTATTCCACAGCTTTCCACCACTTTTGAATAACATCAGTTTAATTTGTGTTTATTAACATCAATGGGATTTCAATTTGAATGTACGACAGATTTGTCGAATTTCGCACTATTTTCGCTTATCAAACTTCACTTATATAAGCGAAAGTGTTCTCGTGTCAATTTGAACAGAAGATTATAATTGCCCTGTAGATTCTGTTTAAACTTCGACGTTTGAATTCAAAACTCAAAATTTAAAAATGTGAAATTTTCGTAATTGGACAGGATTACAAAATGATTACAAAATGATGGACAGGATTTAGCAAACTTGCTAATATTTATTGGTGTTTCTAATCTCAACGTTTTACTTCCTACATCTTTTTATCATGACATTCCGACTCTTCATCATCACTGCGTTCATATGATGTATTTTGTTTTGAATTTGGTCAAATGGTTTCTGTGGTAGGGCAAGAAATAACAACCATAGTAAAAAACCATCTTTTTGACCTTTGACCTTACATTTGACCTCCATAGTGACATTGAATATCAAAACAATATGATATGATGAATCGTCATGATGAGAGCTTTCATTTGGTTATTTATTTTGAATTTAGGCCTTTAGTTTTGGTAATAATCAGGGGGGGGCGTTAGCGCGTATGTCAAAGCACTTCAATGGGGCGAGTGTTAATTGCAATGAGAAATTTGTAATACTTTCTTTAGCATGCGTGTTCATATGTTTCGTACAAGACAAACTTTATTATTTTCCATTACTCAACACTCTTTAAAAGAATAATGTCTCTCTTGTATCAGCCCGTAAGTAAAGATAATATGTAGCCTATATTCAAACTAAGGCACCTGCTGTAAAGACCTGCTTCCATTCAGGTTGCTGGTTACCGGGTGTCGAATGAACAATATTCTAGAATAGACACTAGAATTGCACATGGGCTAATATATAGACTAAGTACTGTTGATCCACTTTTAAGCACTTCAATTGCTTGAAGTAGACATAATCCACTAGCATCGGTTGGGTAGAAGGAATATTTAATGTCGGGACGTTCATACATCTGTAGAAGGCCTGTCATGTATGTGTTAGGTTTGATGCATCGATAATATCTTTAAATATTTCAGTAAAACCTATTAAGATTTATGTATATTAGTAAATATATCTATATTGTATTAGTAAATCCCAATTTCATTTGAAATGTACATATTTCTCGACTTTAAATTCCTTATTCATCAGTATTTCGTTTTTGTTGCCCTTCATGTTAACTTCTGTGCCTTATGTGAATGCTATATAACAAATATATTATTATTATTATCATCATTATCATCTATTTGAGATTTTAGTGCACGTTTCAAAATGTACGTTTACGAGATAGTCTGATATCATGGATTGTGCACCCATCTTTAGAGCCATAGAGTAAGTATAGACTAATTCATGGGAAATTAGAAAAATCTTGTGGGAATGGGATGTCTCATTGGAATCCCAAGCATCCATCTTTATTGCATCTTATGAGATCAGCATGTCTATGCACGAGTCCGAAGGGCGAGGGCGTAGTTTGTTGATCGATAATAATGGATGCTTCGCAAGTTGGGTAAATGGCTATTGCCATTCACACTAACGTGTCCTCGGAATCTATGCATTTATGTCATCAAAAAGTGGATACTATTCCTGTATTATAAGCTTATGTAGGTTGCATTTGCAAAGCTCCTTTTTGATATCCTTGAATACATCTTCATCTAATTTGTGTTCACGTGCAAGTGTAGGATGAACATTAGCGGAATTCGATACTTTTATTGCAATTTCTGCAATTGCTTCGTTGCTGATCAGATCTATTGAAAATGAGAGATTTTGTATTTGAAGATTAGCTATACAATGCTCCTGGTCTTATTCTATCATTCAGAATTCCTAACGGATATTTGATGGGAATCTTCAAATTTCAAAATAAAATTTGGCTTTTGGCAGATAAATAGCGGTCAAAACATGGTGCTGCAAACATAAACAATCGCTCAAAAGCAAATTCGAGAATGCAGTTCTATGTTTAATATAACGAACATTCATCATTGCATTTCGTTTGAATTTCAGAAGCCATCTACACTTCCTTCTATATAATACAAAGTTTATTTTAATTTTTTGAACAAATTTCGTTGAAATCAAGTCGCAGTGGTCTTGTAACCGCTGATGTATTTAGAACATATTTAGAGATGCAATATGCACAACTGCATCAAAGATAACTCAAATCACGTCTTTATCAATGAAATATAGTCAATGGGGAAAATCTTCCAATTTGAAATGCTTTGTTGACTGAGTGGAGTTTACATTTACGTATACGCATTATTTAATCCACATGAGATTGGATTCAAATTATCAATTTTCACATGCGTGCTATGCAGAAGTGTAAAGAAAATCCACTTTTTTTATCTTTGAGACTTTGGTACCTTGGTTTTGATGATAACATCCAGGAAGTTAGAGAATGACTGAGGATGACAATGGATTATCTTATGCCAACATTTCACCCCCATCGATATTAAGGAACAATCTATTCCAATCGAATGCTATCTGAACTAAAATGTTTGAGACCTCTCAAAATTGAACTAATTCTCATGTATTTATCTCTGTTCAAATTTATGATAAATAAAAAGGTGCTCATTGAAACATGTAAATAAATAGCTTGATGATACTGTACAGTCAATGAAATTTTAGACCAGTTAGTAAGTATTAGAGATAATTTGACACTAAAAATGGAAATAGGATTCTATGGAATTCATGGCTATCACGAAGATTACACAACCGAGTTTATAACTACCGGTAATATTTTTTAATCATGCTTTGAGATACTAAATATGCCTCCTGGTTCTGATCTTGCTCCGATCTTCGGTCAGAAATGGGGGTAGGATAATAGGGTTAATGAGGAAACTTCTTGTCTTGAAGAATTTGATTAGTCCTAAATTCAATGCTTTCAACATATTTCAAAAGTAAGACATTTCAATATTGTTCATTCCAGTACTTTAACTGAAAATGATATATATCCGGTAAAATTCTTCATGACGTTTTAAATATCTTCAAGTTGTTTACCATCGTTCTTAATTTCAACGTGTGTGTTGCAGTCTCTATAAAAGTGTCAAAAATCATTAGGATTACGATGCTTTCGACTTCGTTTCGCGATTTAGGAAAGGTCATCTTCAGTTAAATGCTTATCAAGTAAATCCGTAGATAATTTGTCAATTGCAAATCAGATCGTATTAATCTAAACATCCAACATTTGTAAGACAGGTCAATTGAAAATGTTTGTGGACGATAGTTTCCTATTATTCTAATTTAGATTTGTTGGATTAATATCTTCAAAACGAAATATTAAAGACAATTGATATCTTCATTTATTTACACATGCTAATGTCAAGATAATGTGCTAATCTAAAGTACAGTCTTGAATTCAGGATGATAAATTCTCTCTGTAACCAATAAATTTTGTGTTCGAATATAAATCATGGCTAAGATAGAGGAAATAATTTCATAAACTGAAACGTAGCGAATTTTGTTTGTTTCTCTATCGATAAGATTTGTGAATAACGCTTACGTCTCCTTGGCGAATAGGTGATTTATTAATGAAGAAATGAAGCAATGAATCAAGAAATGAATTAATGAAGCGATTATTTACATTCAACGTAGCGATTCTCAATGGAGATACCGATGTAAATAAGGATGCCTACTGTATCATTAATAGATTGTGAAAATGAAATTAATAAAATTAAATAAAATAGAAATGACATTTTTCGCATGTAGCATCAAGAAAGAGACTTTGTATTCCTTATTGACCAAACCAAAAGCGCAAACTAAACACAAATGTTCTCCAAGACAGTTGATTCGCTCCAATCAACAACTTCAATGGAAAAGTTGAAAATTGCTTGTTCCAGGATGATTCAGCAGCGTGCTCTCAAGTGAAATTGGTAAATTAATTAACTTCAATACAGGGTTGGGTACAGATTAAATCTTGGGACTAATTAAACAAACTATCAGATAGACATTTACAGTAGGTCTATATCAAAGTTGATGATAGCACAGTTTTATTATAGAAAGACCAATCGTGTGGTTGAAGTAGGTTACATATTTACATATACATACATGTAAGCTTACATGTAGATGACTTGCTATGACATGATATGGTCATATGTAGAATTTTTCCAAGAAAACCGCAAATGATCATTCATGGTCAATTTCTTTACTCTTGGGTTCTCACTCTTGGGGGTACCCAAGCTCTTGGGTCCACACCCCAAGAATACCCAAAACCCAAGAGTGAACCCAAGACCCAAGACACAACCTTGTTCAATATTACAAATGTTTATTGAATGAATTATAGAAAAGGTATTTTTCTCGCAGTCATTCTTCTATTTACTTTTTGCTTTTGATAGTAGCATTGTACATTTTGATGTTTCTCAATGTTCTCATTTCATGATTACAGGTCTATGTGCTAGTGTGGAAGACTGTGGAGTACGGGTTATCTCAAGTGGCCCGGAAATAGTCCAGATGCAAACCCGATTGAAAGTCAGGAACATACCTGCTTTGAAATTTTTACAGTTTTCATCATGTTATGCAAAAACTGTAGAATTTGATGTTTTAGAATTCGGTCAGTTCATCCGTTTCTCCTAATAGATGACAATTTGATGAGTAAGAAATTGCTGTCAGTCTTTGTCATAATAATGTGCCTAATGGACACATTAAAAAATGAATTTGATCAATGGATAAATCAGCTTTAGAGCTTCAGTTCAGCATACTCTTAATTTTTCTGAGAAAATCAAAATATTCCAGTCTTTTGCACATGTGCGCATATTCAATTATTTTTTGCGACACGGAGCTTTTGTGAAACGGATGACTATAGAACAGATTACGAGATAAACCAGACAGCTCCCTGAACATCAGTCCAGCCGCCAACCAGTGTTTTTGCAGGAAAAGAGGTGGAAATTGAGACGTTCCAGACTGATGTGCACCCTATGTCTACCACGCATCTGAGCGTCAGCCGAGTTCTAGTGAGTTCCTCTTCTTGTCAGACAGGATCAAAGAAAAACACATGTAAATCAAATAGGAAGGAGATTGAAGTCATCGGCAAACATGGGATTTTCTCTTTTCTCTGATGAAGTAGGAAGTAATAAACTTATAGTCACAATTTTTGCCATGAAATATGTTCAGACCGTTTCCTATCATGTCTATGTGTTGCCATCATATTTGTGATGGTTGATGGAAGAGAGAATGTGGCCCAAATTGATCAAAATGTTGTGTTTGTCGACAATAGAAGACTTGCGAAATCTGACTGTGTATAGCTCATAGAAAAAGGTGCTGGAACATGATAGGAAATGTCGCGGATCCATTCCATGCCAAAAATTATGGCTTTAGTCTCAATACTTTCTAATTGTTCAGAGAGAGCATAGAAAATCCCATTGCGATACCCAACCTCAATGCAATACATCTTTGAAGCGGATGAGCATAGAATAAACCATAGAAATCCGAAATCTATAGTAATAGAGGACTAGAAAGAACACGAATGTTGAAAACAATAGAATGTCATGGACATACGTTGTCATGCCAACGGCTCCTAAACGATGACGGCATCCAGTGTTTGTCAATGGGAAGATACCGGCAGCTTATCAGTGTACATTCACGGCCACTATCATTTCTCTTTATTTATAGCTTACAATGGCCCTCTTCTTTGCGTCAAATCGCACTTAAATTGCCAAAAAGAAAACGATTTTTAGCATGAAAATAATAGCACTTTCCATGAACTCTCGACTTAAAATCATTGTGAAATTTTCAAGGTCTACTGCACTATTAAAGTCGACTAGTTGTTATTCTTGTCTGATGATCTCATTGAAATGAGATGACACTGCAAGAATTTCATTAATGTTTAGTTCCAGTCCAATTAAATATCAGTAATAAATTAGAATGTGCAAAATCTGTTGTATTGCCATCTATTGAAAGTACAGAGTTGATAATAAAAAACGGATCACCTAAATTTCGTTGACGTTCAATCGATTCTCATGCTTTTCAATCGCATCGTACAACAACGTGCCATACATCATTCGAGAGCTTGCATTCTCAGCTTTAAAATGAGCTATGATAGACGTGCATCCGCTGTTGGATTTGCTGAGCAGTGCTCAAAATATGAAAATCACTCAATTTACAAATCGCTATTTTTCAAAATGAAAGCATGTGAGTATGATAATGAATCAGGCACGAGGAGAAAGAGCATTTTCTGAGTTATCTTTTGACATACTGTTCATCAAAATCGGAGAATAAATGAAAAATGAGTGACATCGTGGAGAATCATGACCTTTTGGTTGAAAATATTATATTCTCTCTTTCTCATCAAGAGTGTTCATGTTTGGTATCCTCTGAATACTTCCGATGTGAAGAGTACTAATATGCAAGTTCTATTCATACAAGTTCAATATTTCTTTTTCAAATTTCTTTAATATTTGCTTTTATATCCGCAAAAGTATACAAACAATGAAGGTAAAAAATCGGCAGCCGCTATGAGAGAACAAAAACATGCTTTCGCTAATTGTCTTGTTTTGAACCTTCGTTCACCTTGCATGTTGTTTGTGTACTTTAAAATCGTTTTCTTTTTGCCATCTGAGTGCGATTTGACGCAAAGAAAAGGGCCAATAAATCATCTTGCGGCAAGAATCTAAATCTGCTGTATGTTTCATTAATTTGCTTCTTCTGAAGATCTAGGAGTCGGTGCATAGACGAGCGGCTGAAATTGCCATCAGCAAACAGCTGCTGCCCATTCTAATCTCACTAACGTAAACAAAGCGAAAAGTCGGATTTCTATTAATTAACTACCTACAAACAATAACAGCGACGATTCTGTCATAGTCCGGCAGCCAGAACGAGGCCGGAAATGAGACTTTCACAGACTGATGTACATCTTCTGCCTACTACGAATCGGTGCGTCTGCCGAGTTCTAGTGAGTTCCTCTTCTTGTCAGACAGGATAAAAGAAAAACACGTAAATCCAATGTGACGCAGATTGCAGTTTTTGGCTAAAATGAAGTGTTCTATGTTTTCTCTTATCAACTGAAAAGTATTAAGTCTAGTCCACTCACATGTGTTGAAATAATGGACGATGACCTGTCAGGTTACTGTGACAAGATCTGGTCGGTTAAATGGAGAAAATTTAGCAATCAAATGACACCATCATTGCGGCAGGCTACAAAGAAATAGACTTCGTTCTAATCGATGAACAGCACCTGAACTGCCACTGCAGCACTGACGTCATGTTCTGTGTCAGAAGAAATTACGATAAACGTCATCTGCTGCGCAGCACATGAGCTGCCAGTGTAAAGCACGACTTTAAGAGACGTGTGCTACATGTTGCCAATAATAATTTGGCTTTTCAATCACATCATATTTTTATATCTTTCTTGTCAAATCATCTAATAAAATGCAATTAGTACTACCATCAGCAAGTGTCAAGCCTTCACCACTTGTTGCATAGCTCCCACTCTTCCAAGCCATCCTAATTTTTTTACATCATTTTGCATCATTTTCATCCTATGAATATCGTATCTTTTCTATTTTGATGTAAATTTCAAATCTTACATATATTACATATTTTGACATTTTCATTGCTTTTAGAAAGTTGTTGTCAATAGATGAGATTGATCGTTAACAAAAAAGAGTATTCCATCATATGAATTTGGATCTTTCCACATAAAACAAACAGCTGCTGTCCATTCTATAGCCTTGCTAGCTTAAACAAAACGAAAAGTCGGACTTCTATGGAATAAGCAATTGGATGAATTAGGCAGTTCCATAGAAATCGATTGTTGCTCATCTGAAGTTGACTAGAATGGAAATTGACTAAAGGTCTCGGCACATCCGGGGGAACTAGGTTGGGGCATGAATGACCGATTAAAAGCATAGAATTGCACATGCGAATGATTCTAGTACAATGATTCAATCGCTGACAAGTGTATGTAAGTGACATTGCATGCGATTTTTGTCACTATTGTGCATTGCATGAAACTTTACTTCCATTCTATGTAGAGGTTATATTTCATCAATTTCTATGATACAAAGATATTCTCATGCAATCATGTAAATTGTGATTCTATAACCAAGAGATTATTCCGATGAAATATTTAGGGAGTAAATTACTTCTATGGACAGTTCACTGCGTATTCAGTATGTTCCATTCGAAATCATTCATCCATCCCTAGCGTCTCACAAACTTCTTCCAACCCTCAGCTGTTCCAGTATCCACACTCTGGTCGGTATACAATACGAGCTTGCACAGTCCAGAGTCAGCATTATGATAGAAACACCAGACACACCAGTCATATTCTTCTTGCGAGCATTCAACAGAGCAATCTTTGACTTCCTTCACATTTGTGATATCACGTATGCAACCTCCTTGTCCAGCATAGTTATTGGTTTCGGAAAAGACAGGAACTGGAACCTGTTGGAATTGGTGGGATCGTTGAGATGTCCATGTGTCAGTCAGTCCTCGTCTTGGTTGACACATCGGGATCGATTGCCAGTCTGGACTAGCAAAGCTAAATTTATCTGTATCTGCAAACCCACCAAGATCATGTACCTGCATTACGTAATCGGAAACGTTTCTATTGTTCCCAGGTCAAGGTCCTCCCATGCCAATTGGTTTGAGCTCGGAAAGACGCTGCCATCTGTCCATCGCCAACCATAACGATTCGATCCTCTCACAATGAGAGTGTCGGTCAGTCCGACAAAATAACTACCAACTCCCAAGCTCCCAAGCGATTTATGGCATTTTGACCTTTTATCAATTCTCCATTGTATTTTCCACAAAACCGTTGAGAGTCGCACCAGCTGACTTTGATGCTTGCATTCCAAAACAAGCAGACTCCGTAGTCATTGAGAAAGAACTTGAACATGCATTCAAAAAGACCACATTGTAAATGATGCTAACTATAAGAACGCAATTCGATGCGCACATTCAGAATAAATGAAGTAAGCAGTATCTTTGTTGAAGAGGAAGAGGATGTCTCTGCTCATCCACAGTCCCACAGAAAGCTGATTTTCAGAAGTGTGGGAGCACAGTTAGACGCATCTCGCGATGACTTCATTGTCTTCCACATGGGAAAATGGACACAATAATATTTCATAAACAGAAACGTTACATCTGCTTTTAAAATAACTTGCGTTATATCAAGTGGATTTTATACTCTTCTTTCATGAGTTACTTCAGAATTCGAAGTGGAATAACAAAAGTATTGAGTCGCATCCACAATTGAAAGATGAGAGCACACCTGAATAGCTGCCACTTCATCAGAAATCATCAACAGGACAATTCTCACCATCGATACAACTCCGCATATAAACATGTACTGTATATTTGACATGCACCATTAAAATATAAAAAGAATATATTGAGATTTGTTTCATAATGAAACTAGTGGAATACATACAAATGTTACCCTGAAGAATAAATTACAGAATGATGCAAAATGATTTTACATGTATCTATCACCTCTCATATGAAGCGGAGACACACCAAACGAATTTCCATTTCTTAATTAGTTGATATCATGAATTTATGCAGATTCGCATCTTCCCCGCAAAAGCAAAGTAACATTTCTTAATTCTCAGACTCATCCCTGTGAGAAAATCGGCCAGCCAATGTTGGACCAACGTTGGCCAACGAAATGCCGACTTCATGCAAACCATTTTCCCGGATGTTTCTAGCTTACTTCAACAATTTCATGCAGACTTAATTAGAGTTTATCAGGCGCTGAATAATGTTAGACTCCTTGCAGGCTATGCAAAACATTTATTACTTATTTTTGGACACCGTTTAACCCATAGAGTACGTATATTATGTAGAGTAGCAACTCAGGATTTATTAAATCCCCAATGTATATACAACTTCGAATTTATTGAATGAACTCGAGGTGAACACAGTTGGGTATTGATACCAAATGTGAGATGTGCACATATTTGAAGTTTGAAAAATTAAATTATCACGGAATTGACTGATGATGATAGTAATGCAGAAGGAATTATTGTATTTTACAGATCTTCTGTGTCATGACAGTCTTGGAGAGGCATGTTTGCTAAATTGGCAATTCGACATGTTGTAATCATTTTCATGATTAACTTTAAGACTATTTTCTTAAGCATGAGCATATCACAAGCTACTTGCCAGTGGAAGAGCAAAGCAACATAGTCAAAGACAATGATTTCAACTAACTTTAGAAGATGCAAATGGGTCCACATTACTATTCAGATTCAAGAAATAAAACATAAATTTAGTGAATCATAAAATCATGACCATGAAAATTGAATGAAAGACTTAAAATTTCAGCCAAGAAAACACAAAAAGATCTCGATTTTTTCATGAAAACTTTCATCATGATGCGATTCATGAAATTCCCTTGATAATCAGCTCAATTAAGATGCCTATCAGCAAATATTCATTCCTTTTGATATCCAATTTGTTTCATGCTACTTATATATAAAGTGGCATTGTCTCGGTAATACACAAATTTACAAAATTTTATCTTTCTGAAAACTGCCCAAATAATTTTTTGGAACGGATGGACGTAATCTGTGCAAAAAAACTGAATCTTTTGATATGAAGATTTTCATTGTATACAGATATTTTTTTGAGTCGACACTCTTCCTACTATACTTTCTCTATGGTTTAGCCATTTCTCGGGTTAAGTTTCGACCCACAATTGAGTGCAAGTGAGATGATATATCTGAGAAGTATTTAAATGTAATTTTCGATGCTTAAATAATTTGAAATTTTTTACTTGTAAGCTTCGATGCTCATTATTTGCTCTAACTGGCTCCGTTTCGTACTAAATAACAATTTAAGCCATTCGCTGCAGATTGCGGGGGTCCCCGCTAGATAGATATCCGTCTGTGTGCGGTTCGGCTGTTCACACTCTATGATGATTGACGCTGTGTGTGTGGCAGGCTAGCTTGCTATTGTTACTCGTGTGCGGTTAATTGTGATGAGAAAGAAGAATCACTCCAATAACATCCAATGACTGACTTGATAACAGAGATTTAACCCATTCAGAGATCGTTGGGACAGATATCTGAAGTTCTTGGAATTCAACCGGTACCAAATTTTGGTTGTAAAGTACCTAAATGATTGTTGTTTACGACGCCAAACTGGCTGAATGTACGGAAGTGCTGCTTATTAATGCGAACAGAGATTGAAAGGACACATTTGTGCGTAGAACACAACTTAAGCACGTTTACAAATTTGGAAGACTTTCCCTCGAAAGTAATCTTTCCAATGCATTTTCGAAAAGACAATCCACAGTTCTAAGTAACTTGATATGTATTCATAAAGAAGAAGGATGACTTGCTAATGCCCGAAGAATGCAAATGATTAGGAAATCACAGAAGAAGCTTCTCAATTAATGTCATTACTGAAATATTCAATCAGTAGTATTTATATAACATTTGAGTTTTTCAGTTCTGGTTATCATTCCATAGACATCGAATAGAGTAAGCTGTATATTCGATTTCCACACTCACGAGAATTTTTCATGAGAGCTCATGAGATTATCACTAGTCTCATCATATTCTGATAAGAGAATATTTAACCCCTTGGGCCCCAAAGCCAAATCTGCCACACTGCTCCAACTACCCATGATGTGCAGTGCACGTCGCTCGCTTATAACGGCAACTCCCCTGATGCAGAGCGAACAATGGGAGCAAAATACAGCGCGGGTAGTTGGGCCAGTGTTATCAGCTGCTAGTCGAACACCTTTGCAAGTGTCCACATGAAGTGCACCGCACGTCATCGCGGCTCAAGTGGTTAACTCATGATTTTCTCATGACACTTTGATGAGAATATATTGAGTGGTAATGAGATCATAATATACCATGATGCGTTCGTGGAAAAATCATGAGCATGGATGAGGTTTTGTGAAAATAATTATATCATTATGGTAGGTCTACTTGCAATAAGTTTATAAGTTACAAGGCATGCATGTTAGCCGCAAAAAGAAGAGTCATAAGAAAACGTATTCAATCGATAAGAATCTCCAAGTTTAGTCTATTAAAGCATGAAAAGCAAAAATGTAAAATATGTCATAGTGATCTACAAGAGCCTTTTCGAAATGATGCATAAATAATTTCACCTTACAATGAGCATGAATTGAAAGTAGACTTAGATACAATCACCGTTCGATGCTTTATCATAATATATGGCTGATATTACAAATACTAAGATAATATTGTGGATATGACGAGGGAAGGCTCTGGGGAAACGTAGCGCGCTATGAAAACCTAAATGACTAAATACCAGATAAGTGAATTCAAAAGTAAGAGAAAGCAATATTAATTTTCGAAATGATATCATTATGAGAAACTGATGAAATTTGACGAGACAAATAATGCGAAGGTGTTCCAAATTCGCATGAAGTTTCATGAGATATACGAGGGGTGATTGAAAAGTTCGCGGCCCGATATAGAAAAAAGCATATTTCGCATACGATACATATTTATTTTTCGACATAATCGCCCCTACAATCAACGCACGTAGCCCAACGGTGCTGCAATGCGCGGATCCCTTGCTCATAGAAGGGTGAGTCTTTGGAGCCCAGATACTCCTCAACGGCCTCCATGACGTCACTGTTGGATGCGAAGTGCTGACCACTGAGCTCCAATTTCATTTTTGGGAAGAGATGAAAGTCCGACGGTGCCAGATCAGGAGAATAGGGTGGATGGGAAATGATGTCAAACCCACAACCTTGGATGGCAGACATGGCGGTAGCGGAGGTGTTAGTAGGCGCATTGTCTTGATGGAAGAGCACGCCTTTCGTGAGCTTCCCTCTCCGCTTGATCTTGATCTGCACTCGTAACTGCTGCAACAAATGAGCGTAGTATTGTCCGACCAGTCTCTAGGAAGTCCAACAACAAAACTCCCTTCGAATCCCAAAAAATGGAGGCCATGACCTTTCCCGCGGACCTGGTGACCTTGGCTTTCCGCGGAGTTGGTGATCCTGGGTGCTTCCATTGTTTCGATTGTTCTTTCGACTCTGGCTGATAGTGGTGAACCCAAGTCTCATCCATCGTAATGAACCGGTCCATGAAATTTTCAGGATCTCTTACGAACAGCGCCAGGTTGTCCCTTGAGATGAGAAAGCGGGCTCGTTTGTTCTCTGGTGTGAGCAGTCGTGGCACCCATCGAGCGGAAACTTTGTTCATGCCAAGTTCATGATGGATGATGTTATGGACACGCTCTTGTGAAATCTTCAGTTCGAAGGTAATCTTTCGCTCGGTTGTACGGCGATCATCAAGAATAATCTTTTTAACATGATCGATCACATCTTCTGTGCTCACTGTCACTGGTCTTCCACAACGGGGATCATCTTCCAAGCTCTCTCTTCCTTGCTTGAATTCTAAAGCCCACTTCTTGACTGTGGTGTAGGACGGAGCTTTCTCACCAAGTGTTCCAACCATATCATCATGAATCTCCTTTGGTGTGAGTCCTTTCAAGCCGAGATAACGAATGACAGCTCGATTTGAAACGTGATCCATCTTACGCAACACTTATCTGACTAACTGACTGATAAGTTAGTAACTGAAATTAAGTAGCTGTGGTTTACCAACAGTTCACCGGATCGACTGATCACTCGTCATGCGCCGTCAGCACATTCCATTGTATCAATCCACATGTGCATAATAGCCTGGGTTTAAGCCTTCTATGTCAGGCCGCGAACTTATCAATCACCCCTCGTACATGAGGAATTTTCGTGAGTCTGTGGCATAATAAATGATCATAATAAGTAGTTCATTAACTCTCATTGCTGTGTTCAGATTGAACATCTATGCTTTTCAGGTCACAAATTTGACATTCCAGCCAACCAAGTTCAACGATTTTTGGTGAAAAGTTTGAAAATACACAAAAACTAAACGGCCCAAAGCGCAGGCTGGAAAGCTTTTTCGCTCGATTTGAATCTCCCTCCGATCCCAATGAGGATAGTGACTTAGAGACTTCTCACAGTTCTTCCCCATTAATAGCTTCATGATCTGTTCCGCGTAGGGTTATTTAAAATCAAAATGATTCTGTCGTTCACGACCGAAAGTAAAATATAAATTACAAGGGATCCAATCCTCCCGATGTTCTGTCGTCATGCTTGATTGACATGTAAGGCTATGTAAAAGTTGTTAGTCTTATTCAAAGGTGTTCTCCGGTTAATTTTTACAGTTGGTTTGCATCGATGCCAGAGCATCAGATATGCTGACTGAGCGTCGTCGATTTGCAACACGAAGCGTAGTTTTCCCGCTACGCGTCGCACAATTCTCGGTGATGACATCAGCTGTGATGCGATGACAATATGGGAAGCAGGGATGCGGAGTCCTATCATTTTGATTGGACTACGACTCCGACTCCGGGGGTTGATAGGACTCCGGCTTTTGATAGGACTCCGACTCCGGGTGGCAAGTATATATAGCCTAGTTTTTTTTAAAAAAACTGGTAACATACATCATAGATCATTATACGATTACCTGAACCTATCTTTAGCCATCATTGCTGTATCAATTATCAATTATTTTCGATGAAAGTTTATCAAATGTCGCTTTAAGTTCGATGCATGCGACTCGGATCCTCCCATCTTCTTGATGTGTGCTTCACACGGTTTTTCTGCAGTCTCTACCAGGCAGGAAAACTCCCTTCCTCAAAAAATATGAGTACACTTTCAATTTTAATATGCGCCTTAGAGGAGCCATCACATACACGATTAACATGAGGGTGAGAGGTAATGTTCTCAAACAAACTAGTATTTCATTTTTGTCACCGATGTGACCTTTGGTGCGTAGGAAGGCTTGTCTTCTCTACTAAATCACCGAGTGAAAGACAATCCTTTTTCCACTATCACGGTTCATTCCCTCAACTATTTCAAGCTTTGGATGCACTGCTGTCTCTGTACTTTTGTTTGTCGGAGAAAGTTGATATCAAGAAAGTGACAGCTATGCACGAGGATAAATAATTTGTTTGTATTATGTCTCTGGTTATAAGCCGGAGTCCAGAGTCCTATCATTTGATAGGACTCCGACTCCAGCAAAAATGATAGGATTCCGGGACTCCGACTCCGCATCCCTGATGGGAAGGCAGCCACACAGAGTGCTGGCTGCTTCATTCGTGCTGGCCATGACATGATTCATAAATGAATTTTCTATTTTTTTTAATATAATTTATATTTATATTATATAATTTTTTCATTTATGAATTCATTAATGAATGCTTTCCCATTGTCGTTCACTTTGCTTCCGTGAGAAATCGGTTCATTTATTCCCTGAACTCTACGGCTGCAGACAGTGGTGTGTATCACCGCTGACGTCATCACGAGCATTAGACAAGCGGATATATCGTAAGGTAGATCGTTGCAGCGTGTCGGATACCGATAAAAGTGACAGCTGATGTACTCGTATAAGCTTGCTTTTAAGACAATAAAATCATAAACGAATTTTGTCCGGAGTACACCTTTAAGTCATTCGAGGAATTGATGGATTGCAATAGCATTAAAAGTTTCGCACGAGCATGTCTTCATAATTTCTGTAATCTCTAATAATCTACATATCTGAATTTGGCATCTACCAAGAACAGAATTGCCAAGTAAGAATGGTGCAATGACTGAACTGGTGAAAAAATTTTACTCACATTTTTCGCAATATTGACCATATGTGCCATATTTACACGAACATACGTTGGGATAAATGCACTTCGCTCCGTTTTGGCACTTTGTGATACAAATGGCTGAAAGTGCAGAGAAGTTCGAAAGAAGTAAGATTAAGATTGCACAATTTTCCTCCTTACCATGCTGGCATCGACGGCCACGGAATCCAGGTGGACAGGCACATTCATTTGGCGCGATGCACTGCCCACTGTTGCGACAGCCTCTGTGGCAGATAGCTGCAATAAAGAAGCAATGAATCAATACATAGTTAGAATGTAAATGACAAATAGAAAGAATTGGATTCAAATTATGCTATTTCGGATTTTCTCGAATAGAACTTTCGAGTAATAAGACTTTCCATAAAGTTGTAGTACGGTTCTATTAAAAGAAGGGCTCTATGAAATTAAGGGCGGGTTTGATGAGGTTGAATCATTGACTCTATTATTGGATTACACATGCACCAGTGTCATAGAAATCAATAGATCATTTTGTGGCTTTAATGTATGACTGAATCACCGGAGTCAAAAATTATAAACAGTAGGAGATTTTAACGTTAAAATCGGAATATATTTTTGCTGTTTGCCATATCTAGTAATAATAAATAAGTTGTATGACAAGTCTATGACTGTTGGAATTTTGATTAACAAATGTTCGCCTATAATATACTCATTGACATAATTAATGAAACAAACTATCATTGGCTTGAATTGAAGTTTGTTTCATTTTTTCTCAGGTATGATGCAATATCTCGCTTTCTATGTATTACCATTCAACACATTAGAGAATGGAGAAAGATCTATGGTGGTCAAATTTCAAATTTTGATGTCGTTACAACTGTCACAATTGCTTTTACAAATTGAACATGAACGTAAACTGAAATCCAGCTTTTGTAAAATAAAATGGCACAGGATCAGTTTATGGCTATTGGAATGATTCGTTGTGGTAGAAGTTGTGCGAGTGTTGCCGAAGAGCTGCAATCGTGAGTCGTTGTTTGGAGGTGGTGGTGTCGATGGAAAGCAGAAGGAGATGTTAAAAAGAAGAAGATCTGGTCGACCAAGAAAGTCTGCAGGAAGGACAGACGCACGTCTAAATTTAGCTGCAAAGAGGAATAGATTTGTGTCAGTCCCAAAGCTAGTCGTGCACTGGAAGAGTGCCTCAAATATAGACTGTGGCGTTCGAACGGCTTACCGAAGATTGCGAGAAGCTGGAATTCAATCGCGACGACCAGCTGTCCTAATTCCATTGAGTTTTGAGCAGCGCAGAAGACGAGTTGCCTGGTGTGATGCCCATCGCTCATGGAATGACTATCACTGGCAGAAAGTCATGTGGACCGATGAATCGAGATTCACTCTGGATTTCAATGACGGTCGTGTCAGAGTGCATTGTCTTCCAGGTGAACGCTTTGCCCCATGCTGTATTAAAGAACACGACAGATATGGTGGTGGAAGTGTTATGCTGTGGGGTGGCATTTGGCATGGCGGACGAACGACAGCAGTCATCATCAAAGGCACGTTGAATGGAGAGAGGTATCTCAATGAAATTGTGCTTCCTGTTGTTGCCCCAGTGGTCAGGGTGGAGGACCTCGTCTTCCAAGACGACAACGCAAGACCACATCGCTCCTCGGCTGTCATTGCCACTGTTAGGAGATTGAACATTCAAACCCTTGACAGGCCTGCACACTCACCTGACTTGCCACCCATTGAACAAGTCTGGGACGAGCTTGGGCGGCGAGTGAGAGACCGCTATTCACTTCCACCAGTGTCCCTGACGATTCTCTCTGAAAGACTGACAGAGCAGTGGCTTCTCCTTGAAACATCCTTCATTCAGAAACTTTGTGAATCCATGCCATCTCGGATTACTGAATGTATTGGAGCTAGAGGGGGGCACACGCGCTAAATTAAAGTTGAATCTGCTACATGCTTTGTTTTTCTGTGCTAGCGACTTGGTGAAGATTGTGACTAAATTATCATGTATATATACCAGTACATACATGTATATATACCAGTCAAAAATGAAAGAGGTAAATGTTTCAAAAATTTTGTCAATGAGTATAGTTATTTACGCAACTAGTGCAAAATATCCATCTTTATTGCTTTCTTCGAGGTCAACATATCTGTGCACGAGCCCGAAGGGCGAGGGCATAGAATGTTGATCGAGGAGAAAGCAAAAGATGGATATCTTTGCACGAGTTGTGTAGGTAATTTTATTTTTCAACGATGTCATGACCATTATGACTAATCTAATTCTATGGTGAAATAATAAGCAGGCTTTATATAATTCAATCGCATATATCTATATAGAAATCTATAATTCAACCAGTGCAATAGTGAAAATATTACTGCACGCCCGTGCAGTAATCTGCTTTACGTAATGGATAGAGGATGGCTATGCGATTCTCTGGGATATAGAGAGGGAAATTATTTTATGGATCCCGAGGGCTTTAGCCCGAGGGATGTATCAAATAATTTCACGAGCTATGTCAGAGAATCGCATAGCTATCCTCTATCCGTTATAAAGTATGCCAGATTATTAGGACCATAGATATCCGCGATAAAATCCCTCTCTACCAAGAATTTCCCTGGGAACAGATTTTATTAGATATAGAAGGGATTCTGAAATACGATTCTACAACTATGCAATAAGCTGGTATACTTTATAGGTAAAATAAAGTGACAGGATATCTACATTATACACACGGTGAAAAATAAAGTACTTTTCAGGACTATTTCCAATACAGTGTCTGGTAGTGCACTGTAGATAGGGTCTATACGTACATAGTAAGCTTATCAGGAAATTCAAGCACCAGCTCAAAGCATAGAAGTACATAATAATACGCTTTCTATGGTATTGTTAATTTCTATGGCTCAAAGTATCAAAGTGGATAACTTCCGACTCTCATCTCTGGCTTCGAAGCCTTGATTAACATACGAGTAGCTCCTCTGATGTGCATCAAGGACTATGACAGAGATATCAAATTGAATTAAATTCCTTTAGAGCATCATGCCTTGACGTGCAGGAATGGAGGTGATGTCGTCACACGACACAATAACATTCGGAATGTATTATATGATTGCTGCAATCGGGCCCTCCTTCGAAGTCAATTGGAAAAGGGAAATGGCCTCGGAAATGAAAGTCCGGAAACTCGTCCAGCTGATATCTGCATCCCAGACTGGTCTCTTGGGAAGCCAGCAACACTGGATGTAACTGTTACTCATCTGCTCAACATGACACATTTAACTGGAGTGAGTTTGACAGTTCAACATGTCACATCCGCAGCGGCTGACAAGAAATACGGACAAAATGGGGCGAAATGTCGCGAGCTTGGGTGGGTGTGCCTGCCTTTTGTGATAACAGCATATGGCGGTTTGGGTGACGAAACGATGAGTTTTGTTGCGCGATTGTCTCGCCGCTTAGCTATTCAAATGGGAGCCAGTTTATCTGACACGATTATGTCTGTTTGCGGTCGGATATCAATGGCCCTTGTCAGAAGTAATGCACAAAGCATTGTCAAGTGCCTTGAGACGTCGATCGGTCGGTCGGAGATTGAGGCTACATGTTCCCACTAGCTTTCTTTTCCCTTTTCTAAGACGTTTCTCATTTACTTACCTTTTGTATACTATTTTGTAAATCCCTGTCGATCATTGTTATTTCTTTTATTGAATAAAAAAATTTTTGATGTAGATTAAAAAAAAAATCAAATTGAATGGGAAACAGATTTCTGTGCAACATAGAAGTCTGTTTGTAAACAACGCTACGGTGAACTCGAGTTCTGTGTGTCTTAAGGCGAATGTGTGCAAGCGGTCTGGGCCTGAGAGCTATCGATAAGACAGGATCATTTACAAGTCTGCGTGTATGTCAGCTGAAATTGCACTTTAGGGGCACAAATGTTCACTTAGTGAATACTAGTGGCCCCTCCCTGGCGAATTTTTTGAACATCTTTTAAACCAAGCAAGCTATAGCCACCAGATTTATAGTAGCTTACTTTCTACGTATTAAGCAACTTTTGACTGAAGGACAATATATGTGGTTGAATCCTTTTGGCGCGAGAGCTATTTTATAATTTGAATGTTTGGAATATTTTTGGCAGATTTCGGCATATATTCACATCTAATGTACATTGCGCATCAATGCTTTATGAAATAAGTTGATACTATACAGAGGATTCTTCCTATTAATACAAAGACATTCACAAGCGTTAAGTTTTTGAATTTGAAATTGCCTGCTTCCTATGTATGCATGTTTAGAAATTTGAAATTCAAATTTCAAATATGTTTTTTTTGTGATGGTACTTTTTAAATCTGCATCTGATTAGCAATTATTGAAATTTTCCAGAATCATGTTGCCTTTAGCATCAGTATCTCGATAAAAGTCAGTCACCGAATTGGGTTGCTTCTACACCTGCAAGAACTAAATGCTAAAATGTGCTGTTAAAGTGATAATTGAGTTGAACTGAAAGTTTGAATTATTTGATTTTTGACCTTATCCAATACAATGACATTATCTCAGAGCAATTGATAATCATCGTTTTATTAGCCACCTTGACCAGATCTTTCGACTAGTGTATGGTTTATTACTCGCAGTTTTGTTATCATCTTCCATCTCAAATAGTGATCTAATGGAAATTTGTTAATTCCATTTTGTTTTGCAAATTGACGTCTTTTGACCATTGAGATTCACCTCTACCCAGGGATGACCTTTGAAATAAAGCTAATGCTGTTTTTCCGAATCCCTTTTCATTGCCTATTCGATTGATGTGGGGCGAGGGTAAGGTGCTATTTCAAGTTATCCACTTAAGACTACATTCACTATTCAAGCATTTTTCGCACTTACGTGTGTGTGATAAAGATTGATAGCTCAGTCACTCCAATTTTAATGACTGAAAGATGTGATTAAAATTCTTGTATACTCGCAACTTGCTGTATAAGATACTTGTAATCTATGTATGAGAATATTGTTGATGGAAAGATGATTGTAGCATAAAATTAGCTCGCATGGAATGAAAATTCTCAGCAATCTTGTTTATGAATTTCAAAATTTATCAATGATTGTTGATTAAACAAATGATAATCGACAATTTGTTACATTGAATGGTATGATCGGAGTTTTAATGTTTACATCTCATCAAAGGATGTTGTAGAATAACGACATGAAGCTTATCAAAAATGAATAAAAATTGAAGACTGGCTAGCTGATTCATCTCGTCTCTGGTGATTAATCACTTAGGTGATCCTGATTTGAGACATCATCAAAGGTTAATCTCTGCTGCCGCACTGTGTTTCTGAATGATATTTGACATTAATGAAATGAAAATATTGTTTGAATCATTTTTGCCAACCAAAATGGAGCTTGAAATAAATTCGTCACCTTGTGTTTATTAATTAAATTCTTCCCAAACATTACAACAGAAATGAGATGTGATAACAACCTATTAACCTGTGGGAGAGGGTGTGCATAAGATGTAGAACTGCAAAATTCGTTTTTTGTGCGCTATGTCATGATTGTTTCATTTATGTTTTAAATTTAATTTTTATGGTTTCCTACTTTTACATACTTTTGCAAAATTAGTTATTGCTGCTTATTAAATGGTTAAATTTACACAACAAAACGTACGAATTAGGTACGTACGTGTTAGCATAATAATATAAATTAGCGTATTCTCATGTAATTTCTCTCTCTTTCTCTCTTCATGTCCATCACATTTTGCTACAGCACTTGGAAAGTAAACGACACTTATCCAGAGTTTGAGAACTTGACAAGCTATACCAGGATATCCGCGAAGTAGCTTGTTTCTCGGACATGCATAGTACGTGTTTAAACGTAACTTTGTAAGCCTTTAAGTACACCGGTTCGAACAAAATTTGTTTTGCGAGGGGTGCAGAACGAATCTTCTGTGGATGTTCAACCTTTTGTATCGGCAGTGACTATAGGCGAGTACGACAATCTATGAATCGAAATCTGTGACACTGCACTGTAACTATACATACTTATGCGCCAATATGAATCCTGAACTATTCGTCGATTTCATGTTGGGCACCATAACAGGAATAATTGTCTATAAGTAACAGAAGAAATGGTATTTTCCATGTGTAGTCTCTGGTACAGTGTGTATAGTTTCATTGCTCTCGGTATAGTAGAGTGTCATTGTAGTTATATTGTTTACCTCAATGATCCACTTTCCACTTATCCACTATTACCATTATCCACCATGTGTAGTATCAGATATAGCGTAGCATTAGTTCACTTGTAATCGGTGTAGTAGCATCATTGTATTTCCATGTTTGACCTACACTTTTCCAATTTTTATCCATCGGTCTCCTGTTGTTTTATAATGTCCATTTTTAGTTTCCTTAACCTATGTTAACTTATGGTCCTTAACTTATGTTCCCTAATTCGCTAACCTATGGTGACCATTGTCCTATTCTATTTCCACTACCAGCATCTGTAGTCGGTACAGTATATTAGACGTCTCTTTTGAACATGCATGCGGCAGTGTTTGGAATCTATGGTATAAGTAATTATATTAACAGTAAGAATGAGTAGTGTTACAAGTCTTACGATTTCTATTTTTACCAGATATTGGGCCAAATCTGATCAATTTTAATTCGTTGCCACGAGAAGGTTCCATTGAGTTCTTTTAAGAACTGATTAATCCAATGGTTACAGTATTCAGTCCTCATTAGGACTACTTCAATTAATAATTTGAATTAGTAAGCATTATATTCTATTATAAATGGATGCTGGGATGATTTTCATCATCATATGAGAATGCAAATTCATATGTTTATAAAAAAATTGGGTGTTGATGACAGTTTATATTCTTATAACATACTCGTACTCGTACTCGTACGTTTATGATCAAAGTTACATTTGTAGCAGATAAAGTTCAAGTCATCATGGCTGCCATGCAAAATTTCAATGTTGCCTTCCAAGATATGCAGATCCGCTCACCATAGCATCAGGAATATCACAGATCATCACAGATATCGCTGTCACTGTATTCACAGTTTTCGCAATAGTGACTCATCGCTACACTTGCCAGCCGTTAATGTCACCTACCCGCACGCCATGCAATGAATGCTGTCAATTCAAGCTCTACACCTTTTTCCATTCTAACTGAATAGAGCATTTTGAAATTGAATTGTACAGGTTTTAAATAGAACGGAACAATTTTTAATAGAATGGAAAAAGGTGTAGTTGTTCTTATCCATGTGAGAAGTAATTGTGCCACATGGTGACGGAAGCTGAATGCGCCGACAACTGTGACGAGACTGGCAATAAGCATACATGTATATCAATTTTATTTGAAGCCTACTGATCAGAATGTCACGATAACAATGCTCATTTCCTCAAGCAATTCTCATGGAATCACAGGGATAATGTCAAATTGTTCTGTAAAACAAGTTGCCTGTGTTGACAGGATGAGTTTGTCCAACTCGAGGTAGGATTGGAAAGATGGTAATGGTATGCAATGATATGTGCATGTTTTGATGGTATGTGCTGATTGGCCATCTTCAGGTGCAAAAGGAATTAATCTTTATGGAAATAGAAGGAATTAATAATATAATAATCGAACAAGGAATGCAATAGGCCTTTCCCGTGCGTGTTAAACTGCTTGCCCTATGTACTTAGACTCTTTTGATAATTTATTCATCACAGATTCCACCATCAATGTCCACTCACATGTCATACAGATTTGCTTGATACCATTATGGATATTTCTGTGTAGCGTTGCAAGAAAACTTCAATTCTTTCTTGAATTGTTCGTGCTAGAAGAGAAATTACAATTTCATGAGGTAGAAATGATTTCCTAGGGAAGTTTGTCAATTTTGGGGTTCATTTTGGAACTTATTTGTTTAAGGGTGAATGGGAAGAAAGAGTAAATCATTAATCAGTCCGCAAGAGTAAACAGTGTAATAAAAGAACATCTCTTACGCTAGCATAAGTCTCAATGGCCAGAATTCCTATCGAAGGATAAAAAAGATATTTTCCATGCACTCGTTGATTGCCTACGATGTTATCTGTCGCAGTCTGTGGTTATTGAAATGAAAAACAACTTTACACAAATTTTCACTCCATAGATGCAGGGCAAGTCCCGTTAACTTGATTGAATACTGAGACAGCTATCTGCGCTAGGTGCAATGCGCGGCGAACTTTTTTCTTCATGTCTAACTGTCTCTGTTGGTGTCCCACTCCGACTAGTCTTTGGACACGATCAGAATGACAATCTCTAAGCCCGAATGACAGAACGCCCAAGCTGCTGGTGTGCACCCAAGTTGTTTGGCGGGCATACAACAATGTCAAGGAATGTACAAGGGTGGACCGGGAAGGACTGTGTCGTTAGATTTGGCGATATGCAGCGCGGGTTTGTTTTCTCCGCCGAAAAATGAAACTCCTCTCACGCGTGGGAAAGACATCAGCTGCCCAAAGTTGTCGGAAACGTTTGTTGCGCGGTAGGGCAGTGGTCCATACTTCTTCCAAAGAGATTGCCGCGGCAAGTGCTTGAAGAGTAGGAAAGTCACTGATCTTTCTGCATCTTACACCATAGAAGATAAACATTGCTATGAAGTGATAGCGATATCAAAATGTATACAAACAAATAATTCACTAGTTTTCATTAATTCAATCTTGAAAAGTGCATTCTTCACATTGGAGATATAGAAGAACAGCAAAGTACGCTGTTGAAGATGGAGCCATGATCAATGACATCTTCTGTAGTTCCAAAGACACAAATTTGGAAATATGCATGACATGATTGATTGCACTCCACTCAGCTACATGTAATAAACCAAAATATCATTGTTGTGTTGTACTGAAATATATCAGAGAGAGGAAGATGAGAGTGTGTGAGTGGGAGAGAGAGAGAGAGTGTGTGTATGTGAGAGAGAAAGAGAGATTTCCACTTCCACTTTGTCACTGATTGCACACAGAACTATATTCAGTATAGGGGAAGATTTCGAATGCTTTCTGGCACGTCTGGTAATACGAAGGTTAATTTTACTTTAGGAACCCAAGTGTTATATACATGCAAATATTAATAATAAGCATGTAGTTTACTTTGTTGCGAGTGGATGGCACAGTGGCTAAAGTCTCTGGCTATGGTTCAGACGTGCCTGGGTTCGAACCCGCTCCCAGTCACTTTGCTAATTCGGTCGGGTGTTTGGCTAGCACCTGTAATTCATCTGCTTGGAGACCTTTGAATGTGGAAATGCTTGCTGTTGACTATATATCAAGCTCAACAATTCTTATTAATGCTATATATAGAAATATATCAGCCAACCGGGTGTCATGGCGCACACCTGTAATCCAGCTACGTGGAGGTCATTCTGGTGGACCAAAGTCAAAAGGCTGTATTACGAAGGATATATAGGGACCTAGACTATGGATGAATAAGCTTGGTGACTCATAAGTGCCATCCCTGGAGTTCAAAGTGGTGGACTCCATACTCTGGTTACTCCCATCACAATTACCCATGAAGTGTGGAGAAATGAACGAATGCCGTATCGGAACATGCGTCGCCCGGGCTACCAAGGTCTGCGTTGAATGTTGGGGAGCCAGGATGTTCAAGCGGAAGGGCTACTGGAACAAATGAACATAAACAGCCTCAGAGACGGAAATGGACACATGCCGATAATGCCAGCGTAATTGAGTGCTACTACAGAAGGTGTCCGGAAGAAAGAGGGTCTCGTAAGCGCATGTATAAGATCTGGCAAGAAATGCATCTCCAGCCAGCGATATCGGTACAAGGGCTATTAAACCAAAAGCGATCAATTGTGAACAATAACGTGCTAACAAGTGAAGAGATACAGCAAACAGGAAATCGAGTAATTGACCCTAGAATGAAGACAGTAATGCACACAACAATAGCATGACGTCCAGCCCGATTGATTCAGAACCAACGATCGAATGTTAAACAATGAAAGTTTAAGCCAACCTCTATCTAGTGAAGATCAGCAGCAACATCAGCGGAAACACATATTAATGCAGTACATGGACAAGTACATGAATGCAGAGAACAGAGAGAACATAAAGAAGACAAATGTTGATGAGAAGTCACGACGAATAATTGAGAAAGTAGACATTTTGAGTGAACAGATCACGGCAAAAAATATGGCGGAGATCGACGCATTGATATACAGTAATCCCTCCTACTTGGCGGCTTCAACTATTAGTCCGGCAGCCAGAACGAGTTTCTGCAGGGAACGAGGCCGAAAGTGAGACTTTCACAGAATGATGTACACCCTTTGCCTACTGCGAATCGGCACGTCTGCCGAATTCTAGTGAGTTCCTCTTCTTGTCAGACAGGATCAAAGAAAAACACATGTAAATCCAATGGGACGCAGATTGCAGTTTTTGGCTAAAATGAAATTTTGTATGTTTTCTCTGATTAAGCGAAAAGCATGGAATGTCTTCTTCATGAGCTCTTATGACACAAACATTTTGAGCAACTTTATTCACATTCAACCACATTCTCACATACATTGCCGATCAGAAGCATGATAACAGCACATGCACATCATAGGAAATGACCTGAAGACATTGCATGTCAAAAATTATGACTCTAGACTTAATACTTTCCAGTTGATAAGCGAAAACATAGAAAATTTCATTTTATCCAAAAACTGCAATCTGCGTCCCATTGGATTTACATGTGTTTTTCTTTGATCCTGTCTGATAAGAAGAGGAACTCAATAGAACTCGGCAGACGGACCGATTCGTAGTGGTCATAGGGTGTACATCATTCTGTGAAAGTCTCACTTTCGGCCTCGTTCCCTGCAGAAACTCGTTCTGGCTGCAGGACTATATCGCAGCTTCGCTGCATCGCGTATTTTCATAAAATATTTCAAATTTTCATCACAGAAATTTCGCTATTTCGCCAGGTTTCGCGGACACTCGATTTTCTGCATTTACATTTAAAATGATAATTTACAAAATTATCAAACAAAATGCAAAATGTACAACGTAGTCTATCTGAGATGAAGCCGGAGACAGTGACCGCGTCGTGGAAGAGGTTATGGCCAGAAGTTGTCCCCAACTGCAAAAGATTTACGGCCGATGAAGTCCAACACAATGCTATTGAAGAAACTTAATCTGGCTAGGCTCCCTTGGGGAGATGGCTTCTCCTACATGAAGACGGAAGATGTCGACGACCTCATTGATTCCCAATCCAAACCCCTGACCGACGACGACCTTTCCGAGATGACCAAGTCTGCAAGTGAGGAGGAGGAGGAAGATTCTGATGACCGCGCAGAAAGTTGGTCTGACTTTGGAGCGTCTCGCGGATATGGTCAGGTGTGCTAAAGAACTTCAGAACAAGGCTGAAGAATGGGATGATCAGATGGTTCGATCAGTTCCGCAGCGCAATTGATAGCGCCATCGAGGTGTACAGAAATATGCTCGCAAAAGCGAAGAAACAGCATCAGCAACTTCCCATCACTATGTTTCTAGTAAAACAGAAACGTGAAGAGTCTGCACCACCGCCACCGCCAGAGAGAGAACCCGACCAAAGGCCGACTGAAGTGGTGCCCTCTGGACACTCTGGCACCTCTGGTGGTAATCTCTTTGTTGTGCTTTTTTATACCCTATACTTGCAATACATATGGTTTCTCTACAGCTTCGTTCTGTTATAAAATTGCTTTAAGGGTGTATGAAAATGCATGTATCAAAATACGCTGCCTACATTTCAGTTCAGTATTGTATATACACTGTACTATACGCACATGTATTCCGCATGAACAAAGGCAATGTACATACATGTAATTGCAAAAGGCTAGAAAGCAGTTTAAGTTCTGATGTGTTAAAATTATGACTCACACTCAAGAAATCTAGTTTCTACTTCGCGGATGGGTCTGAAACGCAACCCCTGCGAAGTAGGAGGGATTTCTGTACTCTGCTGCCAAAGTTACGGCGTGGATCGATTATCGCAAGGCATTTGATTCTATCCCGTATCCATAGATAAAGGTGCTTGGAGATGTTTAAGGTGAAAACCACATACCAGAAGTAATCGCAGCATCGATGAAATTCTGCAGTACTAGGGTAATACAAGCGAAGGAAGAAATTGGAACAATTCAAATAAAAAGAGGCATATTCCAAGGAGACTCACTGTCACCATTGATCTTCTGCCTAGCGATGAACCCACTCAGTGATATCCTAAGTCAAGGAAAGAATTCAGACAAGTTAACAAGTGGATACCAGGTCAGCCATGTCGACCTGAAGCTCTATGGAAGACCAGAAAATGATATCAACTACCTCATAAACGCAGTCAAAACTTTCAGCAATGATATAAGCATGGAATTTGGTATTGATAAAGGCTCGTCATCTGTCGTGGTCGGGTAACACACACAGATGGATAGGAAACAGAAGGTATTCGTATACAACACGTAAGCGATGAAGGATACAAGTATCTTGGAATTCCTCAACATCATATCAATCTCGATAAGGATACAGAGGCAACAAGTGAATACAAGAAAGGACTGAAGAAAGTGTTAAAATCGAAGCTGTACTCAAGAAACAAAATTGATGCACCTGTAATAAGCTACACTGACGGAGTGGTGAAATGGAAGCAGCAAGAACTTGATGAACTGAATCACAAGTTATGGAAGATATTAAATCTATATGGAGGGTTACATCCAAGAGACGTGAACCGCCGATACTGGCCGCGGGATCGGGGGAGGAAGAGGACTGAAAAACCTGGTCGAAGTCATAGAACAAGAGAACCGAAGCCTTACAGAGCACATGCATGCAACCAACAACGACCCACTGCTTGCGGTGCACGAGCTGGTGACTTGTATCGGCAACGGCAAGAGACACTCGAAGAATGGAAGAAGAAGAAGACAGTAGAATATTGGTATCAAAGTTGGAAAAGCAAAGCTGTACATGGGGAATATACGGGACAGATGGAAGAGATTACATCAAAGAAGGCATGCTACAGCTGACTAAGAACGGTCAATCTCAAGATTGAAACAGAAGCACTACTCACTGCTGCTGAAGATGAAGCACTGAACACCAAAGCCCACGCAGCATGAAAACAAGCGTAGATGCAAAGTGCAAAATGTGCAAGTCCATGGATGAAACAGTTTCTCACATCCTCACGGGATATTCAAAATGAGCAGAGAATGAATGCATGAGGAGGCAAGAATCGTTCACAGACACAAAAGCATGTGCTATGACCTCAACGTGCCATGTGAACCATGGCAGAATACACCCTCACCAGTGGTTGAAAATAATCTAGAGAAGATCTTGTAGGACTTTGGAATTCGAACTGACAGGAAAATCACAGCAAGAAGACCTGACATCGTGATAGTGGATAAGGAGAAAAGGAGCGGATACATAATGGACATTTGAGTACCAGTGGACGGGATTAGGCTATAGCTAACAAAGAAAGCGAGAAGATCGCAAAACACCAAGACCTGATGATCGAAATACAAAAATTGTGGAAGATGAAGGTGAAAGTCATCCCACTAGTGATTCGGGGACTGGGTGCCCACACTCAGAATCTCGAAAAATACTTGAGAGAAGTACTCGAACTTCATGTACTAGGTAGGATTCCGAGATCATGGGTTGTAAACCGATTGATGTAAAGGTGGTGTACCAGAAGAATGATCATGTAGTTTTATTTATTATTCGCTTCCCCGAGGAGTCTCAGAGCGCAACAAAAGCTAGCTATATATATAGTATTATATGTGTATTATAGTTATTATGTTCGGTCACAGTCACAATCACTGTAGAGAAAGGAAAAGATAGTACACACTTTGTGTTTAAACTTAGGAAATCGTCTTGCTGAAAGAACCTTGTTCAGTGTAGATGATATCTGATCTCTGCGAGGGGCTTCGTAGATCAATTTGGACAATCAGGACTTGTAAAACACAATTATTCCTTCCGTATTGATATCATGATCAGACAAATCCGTGCAAATTTCTCCAAAAGTTAGAAATTTGCGTATCTCACAGGTGGTACTGGGTCTCAACTCGAGTTCATTTAATAAAATCGAAACTGTATACACATTGGGATTTTAATTAATGCTGAGTTGATGCTCTATCTAATGAGAGTTAATGCTGAGTTACTCTATGGCCACGACCTTTAGTCGATTTCCATTCTTGTCGACTTCAGATAAGAAACCGATTTCTATTTCACAGGCAGAGCTACTGGCTAGCATGAGATGAAGCCAGACATTCATATGAAAAATGATTTCTGTGTGATAACGTGCAGCCCACAGTGTGCATGCAAATAGACATTGTGAAGCAACTCTGATGAAACATGCGCTCAACATGTGTTCAGTTGAATGAATTCTTCCAATGCGATCGAGAGAAAGGCGGTATGCCATCAATCATTAATTTCTTTTGAATTATTTTGAAATTGTCTGAACTTTTGACATCCTTCTCAACGTGATTTCGAGGTCATTCTGACATTTCTATGCTATTGTCCAATTTCTTTCAAATTTGATATATTTCACTGCACATGAATATTAGGACATCCTCCTACACTTTAGGAAATGTTTGAATGTTTAATGTGATAAAGAAAGAGATTTATTTGTGGTAAATGCGCTGGCCATGTCTAGTTTGTTTACAAGTCAGTTGATAAGACAAGTCGGAAATATACACTCGCAACTGTGATGCTGACCCACACAAGTTGTGACAGTTGAGGAAAGACCATAAAAAAGCAGAAATTGTCAAATTATTTCATGTTGTGTCATTGCCAATAATAATTGAGATCTAAATTTGACGGTGAATTCACAATCTTCTGTTCGATTCAATTATTTTCTTTGAGGAACACAAGCGGCGGTATTTAGGAGGGCTACGAGGCCATGGAAAGCTGTTGCATAATGACCAATTTAGCTAGTCTACTGTGCATAGAATTAGATTCATCTGGGCGTGTCTTCGGTTTCCTAGAAAGGAATAGTTATATGCAACCTTAATATCGAAATGGCACATCACGGAATTAGACCACTTGCTCCGTCTCGAATGGATAATTCGTGTATCGCTTGTTATTGGAAATGGCAAACAATAAGCTGTCAGCAGAGGACACCAGAGCCAGTGAGAGATGCGTGCGTGCTGTGATGTCACTTCGCACACACCGAAACACACATCGATGCCTGGCTTCGATTCACTGTATGCACTATACAGTGAGAAATGCCGAGGAGAGGATGTCAAAGCATCAAGTGAACTAATTTTCGTGCGCCTGCTGCTTCTTTTAATAATGATCGGAAGGGCCAACATTATGGAGAAAACGTGTGGGCAATGATCTGAATTCTTCAAATCTGAAGGACTTTTGGCAATCGAAGCACTTTGCTGGAACTCACATTTATCCGCAAGTGACCCACGACTTTTTTCTTATCTCTGTAAGGCATTAGGAATTCCTTTTTGCCCACTTAATAGGTTCCTGAATGTGCCGGCGATTTCGTATTAATCACACTTCTACTGTGGCTTTGGTATTTCGAATTCTCATGTAGATAAACGAGTGTGCTAATGAAAACTCCTAAATGAGGAAAAGGAGGACTCAAAACATCAAATTGGTAGTCCATTTTTTTACACAGTCCGAGCCTGCGAGAATCATACTATGGTTGATAAAGATGAGACAAGAGCAGCAATTGAGAAATATAAGTAGCATTTTGTTGTTGTTGTTGCTGTTATACCCGGTTCCATCCAGTGGATAGGAGGCTTCGTATCAAGACAATACGAATTGCCCGTGCAGTTCCCGGGACTGAATAAAATAGGACCGATGTTCCCCTGCGTGTCGTAAGAGTCAACTAAAAGAGGCCTTCTGCCACTGCAGCTGTGGCGTTGACAGTTTGATGTCTTATTCTCATTGCTTTTCCTCAGTAGCTATACTAAGTTGATGTTGCAGGGATCCTGACAACCGAATCTTAACTGCTGGGATATGCAACAAACCTGATTGAGCTTCCTCCCCTGTGGCATTTCTGGCTATGCCCTTTCCAAAGTCCCGTCAGCGATGACCGTCGGAGATAAGGTGTAGGGTGGGACTATTAGGGTGTCTGCCTCCTTCGGTCAATGCTGTTCACCCTGTGTGAATAGCTTTGGCTTGGATATGGTAGCACCTCGGAATGGCCATCTCCTCCGCGGGGCACTCCTTGCCAGCAGTAGGTATTTAGTCGTAAATTGATGTATTTTAAAGTAGTGATCACAGCCACAAATTTCTTTTATCATTTGAGAATGAATAAGACGTGATGTGGGTGCTACTTTTTATGGATAAATTACTGTGACCTTGACCGCATTAATTTTTGACACTTGTGAGTGACGGTAGCAATTAGTAACACTTTTCATCTCAAAATTTCATCGATATTGTTTGTATTCACAGAAATTGGTCTAACCATTGCGATGTTTTGAGCTTTCTTGCCTCATCTTTAAAGAATTAATATCTTGATATTACTTATCTGGTAGATCCATCGATGAATGAATGTGATTTGACCTTTTCGATATATCTGATGTTTTTTTAGCATAATTATGCCTACATTCACGTGCCCTGTCGAATCATAGCAGTGAAATAATTATGGCTAATTAACCAAGTCTATCTGCGCATGCCAGAGTATGACAATTATTCGTTTTGTTGTTCTTATTAGTAATTCAATTTCAGTAAAGCTGAAATCAAAAGAAGTGAGTCAAGCAAATTGACAATAAATCTAAATATGTATTCAGCTACAATACCTGAGTCCAGCGCCTCTGACAGAGATGCGCGTCTCTTTAACTAGACTAATTTCTTTGAGAACCGGATGAAGCTGATGTGAAAAGGCCTCAATTGATTCAACATTCAGCATGCTGAACACATGCGTACGTTGAATGACATTCTTATACATTCTCATTACAAAAATAATATTAATAATCGATTCGGACCACACAATCAAATCCAATGTCGATCAAATTTTAATACAAAAAGTTGCCGCAGTCTATAAAACCAACTGTAGAAACCTAGCGTGCTTTGTGGCAAAAATAGTGATTATCCATCGTTACATCAGGAGGGTCATTGATAACATATAACATCTTCAGAATATACATGAAATACCTTCACAGACATATGACGCATTGATTTGATGGAACAACATTAAATTGAATTTATGAATCTTCACGAAGTTGAATTAAAAAATGATGAGGAAAGGTTGTCCATGCCTCTAGTCACGTTGTATAACGTAGTAAGCTTATAAATTCCGACTGCTGAAATAGAATAATTCATAATTGAGTCGCATCCTCAGCTTAAATTGGAGCAGACCTGAATAGCTGCCATTGTCACTATTTGATATATGCGTGAAAATGCACTGAATATGCCAATTGGGCATCTCAAATTTGCTTCGAGTCTACATATTTAAAAGAGAGTTCTGTTGATACTTGGGAATGTGATTTATGATTCTATGAACGTTGTGCTATAAAATGCCATTACAGTTCCTCTACTTCGGTGATGCTCAAGCTTGCTTCAAGCAAATTGACAGAGGTGGTTGACTAGCCACACTTCCTAATTCATAACGACTAGTATTAATTGTACTTGGATTGGCACAAAGACCAAGAAGTTCTTTGCTGTCTAATCCTGAATTGATTCAGATCGCTTACGTTTCCCGCAATCTTTGCCTTTGTAGCCTGCTCGACATGCACAATGATCTCGGGCAATGCATACTCCTCCATTTCTGCACTTGGGTGAACACAGAGGAATTTGACAGATTGCACCATGATAACCTCGAGGACACTGACACATGCCGTTTACACAGACGCCATTATTCTGACATGAAGGACTGCATAGTGATTGGATGATTGCTGGACTATTTCCCACTGAAAAGACAAAGATAGCGGTGTAAGATTAGAAAGCTCATGCCCTAAATTATTTTGCATTATAACAAGAGATATACGGGAATCATAGCTACCTGTCGAGGGCACAAATTGGAAGATATCCGAGGGAGCGCAACGACGAGGATTTCTTCGAATTCATGCCCGACGACAGATAGCTATAATTTCTATTCATGTCTGAACTATCATTGATTAAAAAAACCACTTGCAACGTGGTTCATAGATGTCGATGAACAGCAAGTGTTGAAATGATGATGCTTGAGAGAGATGCATAAAAAAAGGCAGGCACAGATGGGAAGTTGTAGCTCCATTGAAAATACATTTAAATTGGCGGGTATAAATGCCATGTAGAATCTGCGGGAGATACATGTAGAATTGACATCTTTGTAAATGAATGTTTTCCTTTGCTAATACTTTTTCTGATTTCCTCCGAAATACTTGGCTACAGGTACGGCGTTTCATTCTGTGTTGTCCACTAGTTGTGGCTTTCTGCTTCCTTTTTCGGCTACATCCAAAATTGAAATCATTCATATTACTGTCATTGATTTGAAATAACCTGGATATGTTAATAACAATATCTATGAGGTACATAAATATTTGATTGCTTGAACTACCGATTGAGATTTTGATAGACTTGAACCTTTGTTCTTTCGACTGAAAAGCAACATCGGAGGCGAGAATCAGTCTAAACATGGATTTCCATTCTTCTGCAACTCAAAAACAACAACTCCTCGTTGAAAGATAAATCGAATTATTCAAATGCACTTAAATGGACACAATTCGTCAGCGATCCTGGAATGAATCGTGATATCGTGAAGTTACAACGAAATCATGACTTCTTTGTCTGAAAATGTCATGTTCTTACTTTTCCATCAAAAATGCTCATGTTTGGTAGCTTCAGGATCCTTGCGATGTATATTCAAATAACAAATAAGTTCAATTTGCTCTTTTTCAAACTTCTTCAACACTTTTTCTCATGACCTCTAGAGTACACAAACATGCAAGGTAAACAATCTACGGCCAGTATGATGCCATCGCTGATTGTCTTGCACATTAAACGAGTAGTTTTCTTCCACGTGGCAGAGTTATATTTACTCATCCGACCTTCACTCTTTCATGCTGAGAGTTTAGCATGGAGGGAGAGAGCACCTACTTTAAATTTTACTACTATTTTAGACCTCTCAGGTCTATTGCATAAAAGTTCAGCAGTTAGTAGCTGATATTTAGGAGTTGTGAACTGATAAATAGTAGTCTACTAAAATTCGGTTGCATAAACGACTCTTATTTGTCAGTCAATCCGCTGCTAAACTTTTATCAGCGGGTAAGCGGAATCTCTGTCTGATGAGGTGCTATAATTAGGTTGACCTACTTAGACTGCAGTCGATTGGCTTACTAATACTGTCGTCACACACCTATTGACCATAAAATTTCACGCTGCTATTGCAAACCGATACCTTGATTATTGTGATCAACTGATTAGCCATTTGGCTCCTCGCCTAATGCGCTTCCGAGTATAAATAACGTTCATTTATTTATTTTTATTTGGGATCAAAAACTGAGTTGTTAAATTTTGCATATCAGCTAGATAGCAAACAAATTGTTCAAAGAGCACTTCGCTGATTTTGTGTACTACATCACAAATACATCGACAGACCCAGCTCTTGTGGACTCCATGCGCGTCACCCGTTTCCTGTCGTTGTTGTTCATTTCGTAGTAGCTGTCACGAGAATCACCGTGCGATGCAAAAATAAGAGTGTATCTTGACTTATAGAATTTATCAGTGAAATCCGATATCTTAGTAGCTGCTAAACTGAATGAACAGTTTTATGCAACTGATAATTTAGAAGCTCATAAAATTTTGGTAGCTCCTAAGATTTTATCAGTGAATCCACAGCAGCTGCTAAAATTCTTTATGCAACAGACAATCTCTTAGTAGAGATTGTTATTAGCTGTTGAACTTTTATGCAATAGACCCCAGGTTTGACTCGACCGAGGCTTGAAACCAGGTCTCCGTGATGAAGAGCGAACACTCAACCACAAGGCCAATGCGCCGATAATAAGTGGAATGCATTTTCATGTTTCCTCATACTTCTGATATGTTATTTGATTCACTAATCATAACACATGAAACAAACTGATTGATTGAGAACAAATTCATGTTGACCTGAACTGTGAAATATTTTTATCACCAAAATCAGATCGTCAAGTTGATGTCTGAAATGGAAAGAACATCTTTAAAATGATGCTAGATGTCTTCAAGTTCATTGGATTGTCAGCTGCAATTTGTCATTTGAAAATTATTATCAAGATGACAACTGTGATGTCTCGGTAGCAGATCGAATGGCAATTGCGGTCAATTAGTTTGATGAACATGATAAACGTTAGTTTATAATCAAAACTATAAGGATTGTAAACCGTTTCATTCTGAAAAACTGTATCATTCTGAAAACTGCTCTTCATTGCATTCTGTAACAATTCATTTTTCTATATGTTCGTGATCTTATCATCAAAACCCCGATTTCCAGTGTTTGAGCTAATCATTCCATCGTATAGATATTGATGCTGTGGGCAAAGTAGAACTTCAACACAAAGTGTTTTCAAAGTAAACTTGACAGACTGGTCGCATTCATTTCATGTTGACCACTTTAGTTTTGAGGAGTCGGTAGCTAAGATGGCAACGGGCAAGCCTAGATGATTAGAGGTCAATCGACAAACTCCCACAGGACATGCAGATTAATCCGGCTGCCAGAAGACGTTTTTGCAGGGAACGAGGCCGAAATGAGACTTTCGCAGAGTGACGTATACCCTACACCTACTACGAATCTGCGAGTCTACCGAGTTCTACTTGCCTTCTCTTCTTATCGGACGCGATCAAAGAAAAACTCATGGAAAGCCAATGGGAAGAAAATTGAATTTTTCGATGAAAATAAAAATTTTTTGTGTTTTCTAAGAAGCACCAATTCTGCTGGCTTAATTTCTAGCTTAGAAAATCTTCAAGTTGATCACTTGCATGTGGCATTATTATGCTTCAGAAATGTTGTGTTTGCAGACAATAGCAGGCTTTGGCAGAATATGCTTCATAGACCCGAGTTAGTGACCAAATTAAATTGTGGCTCCTCAATTAGTTACTTACTTAGAGAATGCACAGACAAAGCCATTTATGAAGTTGCAATGGAGAAGGTTGCGAGGAATCCTTCCATAAATACGGATTGTCTTTACATGAGGACTCCGTATCCGCGGCTCCGACTGTGCGGCCAGTTCATAGGATGATATATCATTCCGTTTTACATGGTGTGTAATATGTTGGCATGGTGTAGTAATATGTGTAATATGGTGTGTCCAATAAGAACTTCACAATATTAATTGCTAAAGAGTGAATGCCATTTCTAATATTTTTAAATTAATCAAATACAAGGACAAAATTTTGAAATCATAAAGAAGGGAAACGTGTTTCTCTGAAAAATTGAACAATATTACGTAACTTCAAACTACATAGCATTTGAAACAAACAACTGTTCTACCTTCGATCCACTTACACCTAAATAGATAGAATAACTCCTCATGGTTTGCTCCTCCTTCGTCACGAAGAGTGGAAAAGAAACGTTCATTCGGCAACGACAGAAGTCAGATTTCAGCAGATAAGATTAAAGACGACAGAACTGCAATTGAGATTTTGGCTTTGCAAGCGCTGATTAGCGTTAATTGTTTTGTCTTGTAGGTAGACATATTTTGCTATTCTAGATAATTTTCGTCTGGTTTAGAAGTGGCTTGTGAATGAACTTTGACAATTTGTAACTTCTATTTTTCTTGCATTCCAGCAGCGTCTTCTTGTAGCAGCATGAGAACTTTCTTAGGAGTTTCAAGTTATATGCATTGAGAGGAAAAATATCATCTTTCCGAAATTTTACGGAGTCAGGGAGCCACAATCATCAGAGCACAATTTAATATAAAAATAGCGCACAGTCACGAGGTTTCGGACAACTGAATGTGTCCATTGTCAAGTGAGGTTAATTTGTCCGAAACGTCGTGACTGTACTATATTTTTCTATTAAATCGTATTCCGTATTATATTATACTCACCTCAAATTAACCATTTTTCAACGTGAACGTCTTTATGTAAATGACTTATCCAGAATTCACTCAATCATTTCATTCATTTATTTATTCATTCAGTCATTCATTCTCTTATGGCTGTAATTTGACTATTTTAAAGACGCACTGACAAACTTCTCCATTAGACGGACTTGACCAGCCCATTCCCACTGCAAAAAAATTAAAATTCCTGTCACATAAAGTGATGATGGCTGTAGCTCTTGCTATTACTAGGTTTCGCAATATACATCGCTCATTGTTGATTTTTAACACAAATGTATTACTGATGATGTGACAGCACCACCCACGAAATACAAATTTGCCATTTAATAGCAGCAAGGCTTGTCTATCTTGAATAAAAGCCAATGAATATCAAAAATGGTGTTTAAGGAACACTACAATTGATGCACGTAGATTTTTATGACCGATTTGTTATGCATAAATGGACGCTGACTGCTAGCGCTTTATCCAGCAGTTTGGTCCATGATTTCTATTTTGGTTAAAAAATATTGAACAGAGTCAAGTGAATAATCTAAGATATCAAGCCTTACAGCGATTAGCATCTGCGACTAGCATACATTTTTCTATCATATGACCAAACTTCTATTCATATACACTAAAGCAAATAATGAATGCATTTAAAACAATATTTGATAAATTTATTATCAGCTTGAATACTAATATGTTGTATATATGGAACAAGCGAGCAGAAACAAATCATAGTGACAACGGTTTTAGATAAGTGCTAGTGACAAGTGGGTTTTGTCTTCAGGGAGGGATAATAATGGGCGACTGTTATCATCATTGATGATAGAGAATTTATCAGTATTTGCTGCATCAAGTCCTTCAAACACTTTCTATCCATACACACAAGACGATTTCTAGTCCGGCAGCCAGAACGAGTTTCTGCAGGGAACGAGGCCGAAAGTGAGACTTTCACAGAATGATGTACACCCTATGCCTGCCACGAATCGGCACGTCTGCCGAGTTCTAGTGAGTTCCTCTTGTCTGACACGATCAAAGAAAAACACATGTAAATCCAATGGGATGCAGATTGAAGTTTTTGGCTAAATGAAATTTTCTATGTTTTCTCTGATTAAACGAAAAGCAGAGGACATGAATTAATATCGTCATTATTCGCTGAGAAGATTTCTCGCCATCGTTCAAAGTAACGCAACGGCAACAACATTTTCCGTAAAGTGTAGGCCTCCTTCTACATTTTTTGGGAGTTATTTTATCTAATTTACCAAGTTTTTTTACTCGTACGTGTAATTTTGCGATGGTTGATTCATGATGTTTTTGTATAAAAATATACATAGAATTTATGGATCTCTATATACTAGCACATAGATGTCCGTGATAGAATTGAATCTTCAAAGCATTCGCGTGCTAGGCCCTATATGCTGTTTGTCAGAGCATAGACTTCTAAATTTCTCTGGACAGATATGTTGAAATTGGCTTCCTACATGATCAGGCCAGAAATCGCAAATCTGACTACCTTACAAATAGACTGTCATTCTGCATTATCAAATTTTTGCCAGCACAATGCATGCCAAGCACATTATGTATGTATATATGAACACTAGGTTTTAGGACGCATGTACAGCGAGATTTTGCGAATAATTATTGGAAAGTCACCAAGAAAAATGAAATATCGATATTCTGAACACTGTTTTTCATTTTTTAAGGAAGAATCTATTTTCTTAGACAACTATTCAGTTTGATCTCATAGAATACCTTCCAACAAAGAATGCACGGTTGCACCACAGAAGCGTTTGGTGGAAAAGACCACATGATAAATTCTATTAAAAGGTTTTGCAGCTTCAGGGATGTCGAACATTGCCAACTTAATATTTCTGACAGTGCATTCACAGCAGGAATCACATTTTTTGCATTTCAGAAGTGAAAGGCAACAAGCACCATTGGGATCATCTCGATTATTAGGATTTATATTGAAATCAGTCTTTGGATGCAAACATTTACATCCTGTATACATTTCATTTCTGTGGTTGACTGCATGATATTTGATCATCAACATTTTTCAGACTGAGTCCGGAAAACTTCAGTAAAGAAATTGTTTTTATTTTCTTGTCACTCTCTGTGCGATGACGATGGAGATAAAATAATTTGCTTGTCATTACACATATCCAGTCAAAACACTACTCAAGATGATAATCCGAATGTTCTTTTCCAAGTATTTGTCATTGTTCTCAGAGGAGCTCCATCACACGTCGGATCGCTCCATGTCCGTTCCAACCTCCTCAGAAGTGGATGCTCAAGTTGGGAATGCTTATTATGTCCATCATCATTTATTTCCTGTAAGTAAATGCAAAGAAGGATCTCCGTATATAGTTCACGGTCCTGATCCCCTTGATTTCAGGACATTCGTGGTGTGGGAATCGGTGCATTCTCTTTTCCGCTTGAAACTGTCCCTTTCAATGGTCGTTGCTGTGGATGGCTCTTCCGCCAGTTGACTTTGAGTTCACCATCAACTTTGTCAATCACTCCGAAGTGCAAAATAATTGCATCTGATTTCGAATTTCTATTGCTGGCTGGTCACCCAGAGAGATTATACAAAGTCATCATATTGACAACTTTAGAAAACTTGTGATAAATGATAAATACATTATGTACTTGTTGGAATGGATTTCACTCTGTGATAGATGCGAACATTCTCAGATATTTCGACAGTCAATAATGCGAAGACGCAGAAGGGAAGATTTCAACTCATGATCGCAATTTTTAATCCATGATCATTTTGAGATGTCACAAACCTAGATAGAACGGCTTCCTCGTAGATTTTAGACAAAATCGACATAACAAGAAATCCTCCGGATGTGTTTCCATTGCCAGGACATACACTTGAAAATGTGGCCATGCCGGATTGTGGCTTTGTAGTTGCTTGAAGAAGCATCTAAGCAGAAACTGGAATTATGATGGCAATCCTTTAGATTACGCTTTTTCATTTCTTCCATTTTTCTTCTTTGCTTGCCATGATGATGTATGTCCTTCGTGGTGACATTGAAGCCACAGTCATGGAATTGTAGTTTACACAAGACGGAATGTTTAGTTGGGATATACTTTCTACTAACTCGATGCAGCTACAAATTCAAATTTCTTTGTTGTGCAGAGGAATGTATTGTTGTTACACTCATTGCATTTCGGCTGACAATCAGCAGCGATATATTTGTTTGGTATTTGCATTCGAATGAATCGCACAAGAGACTCACTTCAAATAGTCATCTATCACTTCGATTAGCTATAAAATTTGATCTTCTGTAACACAACTGTTTGTTTGGCCTGAACATGTAGAAAATGATTTCAAATTTTGCTCACCTATCTGTCCAGAGAAATTTAGAAGTGTCTATGGTCAGAGTAATTTGAGAAGTTTGATTAGTGCCAATGATCAGATATCTTAGCGGTTTGAAGTTGTGATATATCGAATTTTTGCATCTCATTATCATACTTCCATATGTGAGTCTCAAGAATTTGTTGTCTCCTGCAATAATTACATAATGATTGCTGAAATTTTCACTGTCAAAATTTGCTTGACCTCTATGTTAGTTTCATCAGGTGCACATTGTTATACCTTGGCGTTTGCTAAAAAGGATCCTGCAAAATATATTTTTTATGAGACAGGTTATTGGAATGACTACATTCATATGATAATGGCTCTATTCACAACATTTCTTATGATAACTGCGTTTACCATGGGTGTCAAAGTGTACAGATTTAAAATTATGAAGCAGAGACGGCTATCACGTATGTCGCGATGAGAAATTGAAGTGCAACATTTCAGATGTCCTATTATTTTCATCAATATTTACTCAGTTCACAAATAAATTTATTTTCAATGCACTTTCTGATATTGTAATTGATCTATTAAATATTGCAAATGTGCTCGTATTTACAGGAGAAAGAGACATGGGATGTCCTTCAACAGTGGCATCTCAAATTCCTATCAAGAGGGTTGCTGTAAGCCTACAATCACAAATAGATGTTAATTGTCATATGACAAAAATGGAGCGGTCACGATATTGGGAAGCAACACGAGCTGCTTTTGTTGAATAGGTCGCTAATAAGCCTTATATTTTCCCTCTTGTGGAAGTCATGGACATAGTTAGAAGTTCCCTGTAATAGAATGAAGCAGAACATTTCAGATTTCCAATATTCATTTGATGAATATTGCTGCACTACGCGACTTTAGTTTTACAGCCACGTCACTGACATGTGAATATGCAACGACTTTTAAAAGTCTACTAGTAAATGTTCACGCGGTTTCACAACTTTATTCAGAACAAAAATAGCCTATAACTTCATTCAGTAAATCAAAAAATCGCACCCATATGCTGTTTTAGAAGTAAAACATCAATCACAAAATTGCGTTCGATTTTTACCTATCGGAGCAATGTACGAGTACCTAGTACATTGCATACACAAAGCAGCGACAGAAACTAATCGTAGACATAAACATGTCTTCATCTCAAAGCGACCAATGGGAGGTCCTATTTTTTTTAGAATGAATGGCTAGAGCAAGGGACGGCAACCTGCGGCCCGCGTCTCCTTCTCAAAATCCTGTCATGTGCGACCCGCGAGGTCTGCAGTTACTCCAGTGATCGCACTCGTGTTAGTAACTGCTGCGCCGTATTAAGTGGGCTAAAAGTAAAATTTGAATTCAAAGCACAGACGCTAACTTTCAATACGTCCTCCTATTCAATCATACCCGATATCAACTCATTTTCTGACGCTATGAAATCCGTGCATTTTGTACTATTTTGATTTGAAGATTACTTTTCTACTGAACATATTCCATGTGTATCATATGCCATGCTTGTAATAATGGCACAAATGATAGTTTGGAAGCTATGAGCCATTTTATGTCTTCTCCATTAACAGAATTTATGATAACAGGTAACAATAAAGATTCAGTTTATATTGATTAACTCCTGTTGTCCGCGAGGAGGTAAAACCTGATGGCCATGGGTTGGTTGAGGTTGCCAAACCCTAGCTAGAGTGTTCCTACTAGGGTTTAACAAGAAATACGTTTTCGTAGTTTTCGGGAATCGGAAGTTCAAATCAATTGATGCATAAATGCTGTGCTGATTTAACTGGGTCATTGTCATTTTTGAAATCGGTGCAAATAACAAGTTGAAGAGAATAGTCGTCCACCTTACAAGTTAGGCCGGACAATCAGAGATCAAATTGGGAGCAAATACATACTTTTGCAAGTTCAAATACAAATATCTCTTTTAAAATATCAAAGTACAGATTTGCGAAATTCAAAAATACAGATGTGCTTCATTCGGAAAGTCCAAAATACAAGTGCAAATTCTGGAAAAATTTCTTGAAGCATTTTAAGTTTAAATGCAATTACACATTTTTCCAGCCTGGCAGGGATCGCTTGCACTTCACACTAAAGTCACTGCTTCTGTAATCCAATCTGTATGAAATGCTGTATGTAAATAGAAAATACACATATAGACTAGTATGTGAAGTTTGTTGGCGATCACGGGTTATACACAAATCCGAAAACCTTGAAGAAGATAATCTGTGCGCACCTCTGATTGGAGGACTGCATATCTACAATTCGTGTTTGTAGGCAAGAGTATTGTCTATCTAACGAATAATAATAATAATATCTTTATTGCTTCACATGGTTACAGTCGGTGAAAAGTGCAAGATCATAGAATACAAAATTTTATA